>PVJH01037583.1:0-17829 GCA_004026705.1 Nesogale talazaci | reverse complement strand
TTTGATTTCTGAGTTTCAGTCCAACATTGGCATTCTGCTAATGTAACCCTGAAAAACACAAGATAGCGTCATAGGACCAAGATTGAAGAGCCCTTCCCAAGCAGGGTCCCAGGTTATTGATGAAAGGGCCTAACTCAGAGCAGGGGTTAGTTAGCAAATATCACTGTCTTCCATAGCAAGTTACCACTGTCTTCCATGGCTCCCAGGGTAAAAGACACAGACTACAGCTGAGCCCAAGTGTGCCAGGCTCATCTTACCCCTTGGGGATCAGACAGGCCTGGGTGTGAATCCCAGCTTTGCCACGTTCCAGCCTTGTAGTCTTGGAACAGCCCTTGGGTCTCTGGCATCGATGAGGAAAACAATCACTGCCGTGGGTGCAGGGTGAGCGCAGTTCTTGTAGGTAGGGCCTCTGTGATTCAGAATGGACTCTTTGACGATTGACCTTGGTTCGGTTTGGTTTTGAGGGGAGGAGGGTTGTTTGCTTTGAGTTTCTTTTTAGGATTCTCTGAAGAAACACACACAGAGAATAGTGGGATTTAATAGGTAGACAGAGGTTGGCTGATTTACTTTGAAGAGCTGGCTCATAGGATGATGCAGTCTAAAACCCTTGGGTCAGACAGCAGGCTCAAAACAAAACCTTCAAACTCACTGCCATCAAGTCCATTTTAACTCAGTGACCAATAGGGCAGGGTCAAACTGTTCCTGTTGTGCAAGGCTGTAAATCTTCACAGGAACAGAAAGCCCCCTCTTTCTTGAAAGGAATGAGTAGTGATATCAAACTGCTGGCCTTGTGGTTAGCAGAACCCCACCAACCCCCACTCCCCGAACGCAGGCTGGAAATTCCTGAAAGGTTGTGTGCCAGGACGAATAGGTCAGGAGACAGGAGGTGTGCAGAGTGAATGTAGAAGGATAAAGTTCAGCCCAAATATCTATTTCTAGTCGGGAAGCAGAACACACCCTAAAGAAACTCCCTTTTTAATGGATCGATTACATCACATCAGATTATGTCATGGAACAACAACTAACTAGTGTTTCCCAAGTAACTGTAAACCATAGTCTAATCAAGCTGACACCCCCCCCCACACACACACAGACACAAATAGACATGACAATTATTAAACAAGCAAACCTGTGCAAGTGCCTGGAACATGTAGATACTTAGAACGAGTTCGGATTCTTTCCTTTCTTTCCTTCTCACGCCCCAGGTTCCATCCAGCTCAGACTTTTCTCATCATAGCCATACAGCAGAATCCCCAGGGGGGTGCCTCAAGAAGAGAGGCCCTTAGGCCAAGGTGGACCAGACGTCCCACTTTTTAACAATTTAACAACACCCCACAGTGCTTTGAAATTAAAATAAATATATTACAATACTATTTTTGCATTCTATGAAAAATTTTCTTGCTCCATATAGACCAAATTTTAAATCAAGAAAAACTCCCCACCCCCACCCCCCACCCCAGGTCAATGGTGTCCAGCTTAAAATCTGGTCATTTTACTTAGGCCTTACTCTAGACCAGTGGTTCTCAACCTTCCTCATGCCTCCACCCTGGAATACAGTTCCTCATGTTATGCTGACCATCCCCCATTATAAATTATTTTCGTTACTTCTGTAATTTTGCCACTGTTACGAATCAGGTGACCCCTGTGAAAAGTGACCCAAAGGGGTCACGACCCACAGGTTGAGAACCGCTGCTCTAGACCAGGTGCATCAGAGTCCCTCCATTTGGAGATGAGGAGCCCATACTTTTTCTAAATTCCCCAGGTGATGCAGTCATGGTTGAAAAAGACTGCTCTGCCCCCAGCCAACCTCTCCTACTCCCCAGCTAGGACCAGCATTTCTCCTTCCTCCCTAACTTTGCTCATGCAGTTTCTTCTGTTTGCAAAGCCATCTCCTTAGCCAAGCATTTGACTAATCTCGTCAACCAACCCAAAGTTCAAACTCACTCCTCTCAGACTCCCATGGCTTCACCTAGATTTCTGGGACCAGATCTGCCCCAGAATGGCCAAGATAGCCACCGTTTCCCAGCCACGCAGGCACTTGACCTTCAAAGGCTCAGACATCTTCCAGAGTGTTGTTTCCAGAGCTTCTTTCTGCCCCCAGAAAGCAGGGTGAAGACATAGGACCGACCATGAGGGGAGCAGCAGGAAAGAATCTAGCCAAGGAAAGATGTCTGGCTGCCATTGTTCAGAGATCCATTGGGTTTGTTGTCAAAATGACCTGACGGTTCCCTGGTCTGGCAGATCTGCAAGTTTGATTAAGGTCTTATAACAGAGTATCTGAAACTTTTCTGGCTCAAATTCTGACCTGTCTGCTATACATTCGAGCCCCTCAAACATTTCCCTTTTCTTCATAGGAAATCTGAGGTTGGACTCACCAAAAGCTTTCAAGTTCCTGGTACTTTCAGAAATGTCCAGGACAGTGTAACTCACTCAGGGATGCCCCCTCACCACTGGCCCCCACTGCTGGGGCTGTACCTCCTCTTTCAGGTAGAACACTAAGTTCAAAGAATCTAATCCCGATCTTACCTGCAGCCATGTCAGGTTTGGAGTAGAGGTGCAAAGGAGGCTCCCACAGCCACACAGTCCCCTGGCCCACAAACCACACCGTCTATGTCTTCAGTCTCAGGCTCAGTAGAAAACACAACTCCCTAGGGCTCAGACACCAATTCGCTGGGCTGGGTGGAGTCACACTACAGTAGGGGTCCTCAAACTTTTTAAACAGGGGGCCAGTTCACTGTCCCTCGGACGACTGGAAGGCCAGACTAGAGTTTAAAAAAAAAAAAAACTATGAACAAATTCACTGTGGGCCCAGGATGAGTCTGGCGTTAAGCAGGACAGCAGCCGTGCCCAAAAACACCCAGCGGGCTGAATAAATGTCCTCAGTGGGCCACATGTGGCCCATGGGCCATAGTTTGGGGACCCCTGAACTACAGGCTGGCCACTCTCGGTTGATTTCTGCTAATCAACCCCTGTGCTTCCCAGGCACAGAGTCCCTGCTTTGGGTGCTTTGCAGCTTGGTGCTTACACGCAGTCATGGAGAAGCCCATCTAGCCCGGGCAGGAAAGGAGGGAGACACTTAGAACAGAACAGCCAAGTCACTGGAAGATGCTGTAAACCTGGTCTCTGCCATCCCTTGATTCATGTCCCAGTAGCCTGCCCCAGTTCTGTGAATGCTCATCTTAAGCAGAGGGGTGCAGGAAAGGGAGGCGATTCCTCTTTGGGAATCTTTTCCTATTCATACCTGGCTTTGTTCAAATAGCTAACGTGAGTCCCACCCAGCTGTTTTCTATTTTGCCATGATTGTAATCATCCATCTGTTTCGTTCCACAGAGGCTTCAAAGGGCCCCTTGACCTCCCGGCCCTCTTTTTCTCTGCTTACCGGCCATATCTCCAAGATCTCTCCCTCGCCCACAAGCACAGTGCGGATGATTTCTAGCGGATCGGGGCACGTGTTTGCCCACAGCTGTTTTTGTGCCTGGTCTCTTCACTCCAGAGCCACTTTCTCTTCTCATTTCTTCCCCCACAAACCTAGGAGCGCACCTGGGAAGTGGGATTCATGTGAGGGAATGATGTTCCCATAAGGACAACCTACCCTATCAAACGGGCCATCCATCCATCCCAGAGCAGGCGTGAGCGTGTGGATGCTGGCAGTCCTGGGTGGTGTGCTGCACGCGAGTGTCTGATGTCTCACTGCCCGCCTGTCTCGGTAAGTCAAGGCTGCTGAAGCAGAACTACCCCACGTGGGTGGCTTTAAGGAGCAGAAATGCCTTTGCTCAGCCTTTAGGAGATTAGACATCGGAATTAAGGGTGCCAACCTGAATGAGAGGGCTATTTCTGTGTCAGCCCATGTCTCCGCTCCTGTAAGCCCTGCTTTCCTCCATTCCCTGGCAATCCTCGCAGGCCCTTCTGCTCCTCATCTCTGGGCCTAAACTACTCTTTTTGGAACGCAAAGATGATTTGGCTGAAGACACACCCAACACTGATCAAGAAACCAGCCAAGCAACCAAGACCCGTTTGGGCTGTCAAGCCCCTCTCAACACAGGACAAGGCGGTGAAGCTAGAGAACCCAATTGCTCCGTAGGGGCTGCCCTTGCTGGCCACGTGATGGGGGGCAGCAGATGGCCCCATCTTTCTTGCACAGTACTGCTCTGTGGGGTTCCACCTGCCAACCCCCCACTCAATAGTTGGGAGCAAACTTCGCATCCCCTGTTAATATGCTCTCCCCGAACCTAGTTTGGGAAACCCCATCTCCAAATGAGAGGCTAGGGAGGCTCTTGGGGGGTGGAGGACACAACCCAATCTGTAACATTGCCTGCGTGTGGCCTGTGTATGTTTGTGGGAGTGCCTAGGACCACGTGTGTCTGAGAAGTGAGAGCTGGAGTGAGGGTTGATAAGCACCGAGCTACCCACTCTCGGTTCACTCATGGGCTGAACACTGGCCCGGTGCTACCGTGGGTGCATGATTGTGCACACAGTGTCTGCTCTTGGTAGCCTGGTATTCCAGTCTACAAGGCCAGCCTTTAAGGATCAGTGAATTATTATTTTTGTTGGTTTAATACCATTATTTCTGTATTCTATAAAGGCTTACCTGGGGTTTATCTATAACTTGAGAAATGCCCAGGAAATTATATGTTTCATCAGATTTTCTAATTAGCCCATGAAGCGTGCTTTCAGAAATCCATCTGTCCATATTTATCCCCCACTGTTATTATACACCCCATCACCTGGATGGTTGGTTGGTTGATTGGTATTTCCTTCGGTCACTTGGTTTGATCATTATTAGTCATTTGTAGGCTTCCCAAAGGCAGTCTGGGCTCTGCTGTTTCCCCAAAAGCCCTGAGAGCATTTCCTTAGAATGCAGAGGAGGCACATCAAGAGGAAGGAGTGGGAATAGGAATGAGGGACTGGCTGAGGAGAAGGGAAGAGAGATGAGGTCTCCATGGGTCTCCACAGGGAATGAGAAGTCCTGGGGCTAGATGCCCTCGCTCCCTGTCAAAGAAAGAGCAGATTCTTGCCTGAATCAGTCATTTGAGCCACCACTTCCCTGAAAGAACAAGGGCCTCCATCTGACACTCTGGTGTCCCTTCAGGTAGAATAGGCCCAGAAGGTAGGGATGGGAGTGCCTCAAAAAGTTTGTGGGAAAATGAAATTCAAACATAATAAAACTTTCCTTAAAACTTTTTGAAGGCCTTGTATCTCCAATATTTGTGTTTTACTCAAGATACCATATTATCATTTTGATCCAATACAATAATTACTAGGAATACCATGGAGTAAAAGTTTCTGCCCTTGGGTCATTGATATTTTAGGAGGGAGGCACACAATAAATAAGTAGGTGCATACATAATTCCAAACAGTGGCATACATAGAATGAGTTTGACCTGGGATCAGAACCAGTCATCTCGAAAGCTCATTCCCATTAAGTCGTGTCTAAGTAACAGTGACTGGTGGAACAGAGTAGACGCGCCCTTGTGCGTTTCTGAGACGACAGCCTTTTCCAGGAGCAGAAAGCCTCCATTTCCTCCTGCACAGCAGCCGGTGGTTTCAAACTGCTGGCCCTGCCGTCAGCAGCCCACCATGCAGCCCACCACGCCACCAGCGCTCCTGGTTGCCAACCATATGAGTACTTGATGATTTTAGGCGTGACTCCTCTTTTCTATCGCTCGCAAGTCCACACGTCAGCACAGGCGTTCTGTGGGTCTTCACGAGAAAAAAAAGAGCGTTCCCGGGACATGAAAAGGGGTCGCCTCAAGTCTACAGCTGGGCAAACAGTTACACCTGCCTCACATCTGCACATACCCAAAGATGGAGAAAGACCCACCCGAAAAAGAGAAGAAAGCTTCAGGTCAGCCAGTTGGCTGTGTTTCTGGGAAAGACCGGCTGTTGGCTTTAGCGTTTCAGTTTTCCTCCAAATATTCTCTTAGCCTCCACTAAACTTGTTCAAGTCTCTTCATCTGGCAATCACGGGGCTCTAAGAGGAAGAGTGGGAGGCCCAGAGACTCAGAGTGGGCTACTTGTGTTTCCGAAATATTCTATTGTCCAAAATCCAGTCCAGATTGAAAAAATGGCGAAACAGATCCCACTTGCTAATAGATGTGGGGCAGTCACGTTTGAACTTATAGGCTATGACAAGATGGGTGGCTTGTAGTTGAATGGGGAAAGAGGTCCTTGGAAATCAACTGAACTGATTGGTTTTGAAGAGCTCTTCAAATGAAAGTTTCGAAGAGGTCACTGTGGCTGCTGTGGGGAGACTCGAGGAGAAGACCGTGTTGGAGACTATTATAACAATCTAAGTGAGAATTGACAGTGACAGAGACTACAATGACAGCAAGTGAAGACGGTAAAAGTCGGGGTGCTCCAGAACATAGTTTTGACACAGAGTCTGCAGGACTTATGAGTGCAATATTGAAAGAGATGTGGGGGGAGAAAATGAAGGTGATTCAAACCTCTGGATAAGTGATGGGCTATTAAATGAACCACGTTGCTAAGTTGAAAGGACTCTGGGAGGAGAACATTTGGGAGAAAAAGAAGTAAATCGGGAGTTGTATAGCAGACGTGTGAAGTGGAAGAGTCTTAGAAGAGGAGAGGTCAAGCAAGTGATTGAACGTATGAGCTGAAGTTCAGCTGGGCGATTGAGCTGAAAGCACACATTTGGAGGTCAACAGCATCTCCAGTGTGATTCTAGGTAAGTTGACCAACGATGAGTGTCTTAGTACAGGTAGACTAGAGAAATAAATTCATAGACACACGTATGTGGATAAGAAAGAGTTCTATATACAATAGTAACTGTACATTAAGAAAACATCCCAATCCAGTCCAGTCCAAAGTCGCAAGTCCAATATTAGCCCATATGTCTGATACGAGTCTAAAAAGTCTTCTTCTGATTCAAGAAGCATATGCAATCATCCCAGAAAAATCACAGGCCAGTGAGTGCAGAGTCTCATGTATCCAGTGGCAGTAGAAGCATCTCAGTACTGGCAGGGGTCTCCCATGCCTCCTCCAGTTTCCAGGGCTCAAGGTCTATCAGCATGCTTCATCTTGTCATCTGCAATATCTCCCAAGGACTGAGTCTTGTGTCTCTCCTCTCCAAGGGGAAACTTCTGCAAGATTTCCCAGAATTCCCAAGAAAAATTCATGCCCACACCAAGGTCTCATTGGCTATCTCTAGAATGGCAGGCTAGACTCCAACCCTACACTCCCAATCATGAAATTGACATCAAAGTACATGACTGCCACAGTGAGAAGGGAGAAGTAAAGAAAAAATCACCTGGGACATTCTAGAAGTAGATCAGAGCGTAAAGAAAGAAGAAAAGAAGATTGAGAGGTGCCCAATAAAATAGGAGAACAACTAAGAAAAATAAAATGTTTCAAGAGAGGAGTGAGCACTTCTGCTTTGAACCAAAAGGGAGAAAGAGAGACCAGTTTCTCCCTCACTAGAAAGCCAATCAAAGTACTCAAAATAACAGTTTCAGACATTGTGTAGCTAGCAGTACAAAACTCGGATGCCTAAGAGAGGTTGGACTGTACCAGCTCACCCCTAACAGCCCTTTCTAGGCCTTACCACAGGGAGGAGAGAACAAGAGATCCAGGCAGTCTGCCTGAGTTCAGAAGTCCTGGATCAAAAGCCAAGGGGACAAAAGCACCTAGAATTTCCAGACAGAGAACTAAAGAAGGGGGGCTTACCCAGGAAAACAGAGTTCCAGGGATCTGAAAAGTCTGCAGCTGGGTACACAGCTGCACCTGCCTCACATCTGCACATACCCAAAGATGGAGAAAGACCCATCGGAAAAAGAAAAGAAAAAAACCAAGCAGAACAATCCCCAGAACTTACATGTGTCTAGAAGAAGCCGTGTTCTAAGACATGGAACATTGTCTTAGAAACCAGTTAAACTAATTGCTATCAGGTTGACTTTGGCTCAGGGTCAATGTACGTGTGCTCCACGGGGTTTAGAAGAAGATCACCAGGGCTTCCTTCTAACCTTAAACCACTCACCTGTTGGTTGGGAGACAAAAACACTCAATCTTTTCTTTACCACTAAATGGAAAATTGGTCCCAGACTGAAGGCAAGGCACTCTGGTGGCATAGTGGTGACAAGTTGGGCTGCCATGGGACAGGTTGGCAGTTTGAAACCACCAGGCACTCTGCAGGAGAAAGACGGGACTTAGTCCTCGAAAGAGTTACAGGGGTGGTTCTGGCCCGCCCTGGGGGTTGCTGTGAGTCTGCATCAACGTGATGGCGGAGGGTTCAGGGACAAAAGGCTGGATTTTTCATAAGCAACACTTGAAAGAATTCTACCAACTATGCACCAGAAAACAAAGAATTCACTAAATCGTGTTCAATACAATCAATGCAGCAACCAATGTGTGCAATTCACAATGCCCAGCCGCCAATCAAAGGCATGCAAAGAAGGAGCAATTTTTTTGAAACCATAATCAGAAGCGAAAAAATAATCAGTCCCAGCAGCCCATAGATGGTAGAAGTAGCAGAGACAGTAAAACAGATATTAAAATATACTCTATAGTTACATGTAGTTCACACCACATACCAAGAAGGCAGAGTAATATATGATCATGATAAAAGATACAGAAGATATAAGAAAGAACCAAGTACCACTCCTAGAGCATATATATGTATGTATGTATGTGTGTGTATATATATATATAAAATGAAAACTACTGGCTGAGATTAACAGGTCTGATATCCCGGAAGATTGGCGACTCTGAAAACAAAGCAGTGGAGAGGAATCAAAATGAAGCATCAAAAGAGCAGAGAGATGGGGTAATGGGGCATCAATGACCTCCAGAACCCTATCTAGGAGTCCAACACCTAAGTTGGCTAGTGTCCCAGAAAAAAAAAAAAACTGGGTGATGGTGGTCAGAAATAACAGCTGAAACAAAATGACTAATATTTTCCCACATTTCATGAAAACTATAAGCCTAGTAATCCAGGGAACTCAACAAATCACAGGATTAAGAAATCCAAAGAAAACCCCTTCAAATTACATCACAATCCAAGTGCTGAGAATCATGACACAGAGAAACGCTAGAGTTACCAGACCCATTGCATATAGAAAAACAAAAGTCAGAATGACAGAAAACTTATGTCACCAGCTTTACATACCAGAAGAAAATAGAAGACTAGCATGATGATACAAAAAGAGAAGGGGAAAAATAAAAACCTGTCACTCTTGAATTCTTTCACCATCAGAAATACTCTCTAAATCTGAAAGGAAAATAAGAGTTTTTTTTTTTTAGACAAACAAAAGCTGACACACTTTATTGCAAGCAGATTTGCATTCAATGAATTGTTTTTTTTTTTAAACTTTCTCAGAAGGAAATTCGATCTCTACAAAGGAATCAAGAGGCTCAGAAACAGTGACTTTGTGGACAAAATTTGTTAAAGGTTTTTTCTCTTTTGAATCTTAAGATGATTGACTGGTTGAACTAAAAAAATAGATATTTGGGTTGTATTTTTTAGCATATGTACAATTAAAATTTATCCCAGAAATAACATAAATTAGAAGTAGGGAAATTAATAAATAGTCTTAAAAGGTCTTACATTATATATGCGATGGTATGATATTTGAAGGTTGGTTGACAGTGGTCAAGTAAATTTGCACGTATAGATCAAATGCACGCATACACACACACATGCACACACACAGTATAGTTCACATGCCAAGCCAAGAACCAAACCAAGCCACTGTCAGTGAGTCAATGCCCAGGCATAGCAACCCCAAAGAAAGTAGACCTGCCCTTTGGCTTTCTGAGTTTGCAAATTCTAACAGGAGCAGACAGCCTCATCTACCCCCTGTGGCGGGTTCAAACTGCTAACTTTATGCTTAGCAGCCAATTAATAACTTCTATACGAGGGCTCTTTATTGCAATTATTGAGGATAAAATGGGATCTTTTAAAAAATAAAGAGCAAAGTTAGTTTTACAAAAGACGACAAAATCAAAAGAACAATGGGCAAATAGAGAAGAAACGGCAAGATTGGATATTGAAACACAAGCGTATCAAGCATGCTTTTTTCTTTCTTTTTTTGGGGGGGGAGGGTGGAGGCATCACTGCCCTCAGGTGGTGGGAGTAGGAGGCCCAGCCTTTGCTCCGTGGAGCTGGAATCGAACCTCCATCCCAGTGGGCCGCAGTCCCGTGTACAACCACTACACCACCAGGGCTCAGCCCCAATCATTTTTTTAAATACAAATGATCTAAATACCCCAATCAAAAGGCAGAGAGTATCCAGTTGGGCACATCTGTAGGCTATCTATCAGAAGCGCATAGTGGCACAGTGGTTAAGCTGCTAACTGAAAAGTCACAGTTTGAAGCCACTGCAGGAAAGAGATGGAGCAATTCACTTCCACGAAGACGACAGCCTTAGAAAACCTCATAGGGTGGTTCAACTCTGTTCGAGAGGGTCACTGTGCGTTGGAACTGACCCCACGGCAGTGAAGATGACCCAGACCTGGACAGTGTTTTCTTCTTTTCGATAGAGGGTCACTATAAGTCGGAGCCAATTCAACTGCCCCTAACCACAATCTTTATGCCAGGCCATTCTCTTGAGGAGCACTTTGTGGTAGATTCTAACCACCAACTTGTCAATCAGACACTTCGTCATTGAGGCACCAGAGCTCCTTTATCTATAGGAAAACTTCTTCAAATACAAGAGAACAGCCACATTAAAAAGACAGAAAAGAATATGTTCGCTAACACTAATAAAAAGAATGCTAGGTTATACTAGCTCTACCACCAGGCAAACCACACACTTAAAGAACACCCCACTCAATATAGCATGCTTATTCTTTTCAAGGACACATAAAACCTTCACCAAGGTCATATTTTGGCATAAAACAAATCTTAGATCAATTTAAGATGATTAAATAATGTAATGTCTACTCTCTGGCCACAATGGATATACTTAGTAATCAATAATAGAATAATCTGTTATCTAAAATCCCCCACATATTTGGAAATTAAACAACATTTCTAAATTACCCATGGGTCAAAATAAATCACAAGAAACATTATAAAATATTTGAGCTGAATGAAAATGAAAAAACTACACATAAAAATATGTCAATATAGCTAGAGCAATGCTTACAAGAAAATGTACAATATTAAATATTTATATTAGAAAAAATAGAGGTCTCAAATAAATTAAGCTTTCATCCAATGTAACTAAGATAGGAAGAGCAAATTAAACTAAAAATAAAGAGCAATGAGAAAATAATTAAGATAAAAGCAGAAATCAATAAAATGGAAAACAGGAAAACAATAGAATAAATCAGTGAAACCCAAAGCTGGTTCTTTGAAAAGATCAATAAAACGGGTAGATCTTCAGTGATCCAGGAAACAGGGGAGAAGACATCAATTACCAAGATCAGAAACATGAGCGCATATCACTATAGGTCCAACAAGCCTTGAAAGGATAATAAGAAAATAGTAAATGACTTTATGCCAATAAATTCTACAAGTTGGATGGAATGTGTAAATTCCTAGGAAGACTCAGGCTACCAAAACTCACTCAAGAATATATAACATGCCTAGTACTATATCTATCTTAAAAAATCAAATTCATAACTAAAAGCCTTGCCACAAAGAAAACTCCAGTCCCAAATGGTATCACTACTGAATTTTAACAAGCATGAAAGAAAGCAATAATATCTATTCTATACAAATTCTTTCAGAAAACAGAAGAGGGGAGAATATGTCCCCATTGAAATAAGCATTACCCTGATACCAAAACCAGACAAAGAAAATTCAAGGGTGAAAAAAAAAACAGCACTTTATTCAAACTATTTCCAATATCCCTCAGGAACACAGACAGAAAATTCTTTAACAAGCAGGGAGTGGCCACCTGTCTGGAGTCCTGCTGAGAGGGGAGAATAGAAAAGTGACTGTTGGATTTAACATTCTGGAGCACCAATTTTCCCACCTGCCGTGTGTGTGTGTGTGTGTGTGTGTGTGTGTGTGTGTGTTGAATGTGTAAACAGCAAATGAAGTTCTCATTTAATGTCTACCCATATTGTTCGGTGGTGTTTGTGGCACTTCCCAGTGTCAGTATTCTCATTATTCTCATCTAACTTCTTTGTCCCCCCACCTGTTCATCATTACCCTAGGGTACCTAGTTACTCTTTGCTCTCATTTAGAAGATTATGTAGAAAAATATAGTACTCAAAAAAAAACCCAAAACATAGTACTCCCTGGGTTATATTCTTTCTTTTGTGGGCCAAATTGTCATTTGGAGGAAAGGTGACTTCCAGGTGGAGTTCCATATTTAAAGGTGGGGGGTTTATCCCAGTAGTAGAGCATTTGACTGTATATGTAAAGGTTATCACAGGACAATAAGCACAGGGGTCTCTTTAGTCTTTTCTGGTTCAGTAAGTCTGGCCTATTTCCAGGGATTTTAATTTTTTTCCTACATTTTTCTCTCATTCTATCCAGGACTACCTATTGTGTCTCTGGTCAGAACAGTCAATAGTGCTAGCCGGACACTGTCTAGTTCTTCTGGTCTCGAGGTAGGGGCAGACAATTAGTCCTGTGGGCTAACTTCTTCTTTGAATCTTTGGGTTCCTTCTTTCTCTTTTGCTCCAGATGCATAGAGATCAGTAGCTATATCTTAGATGGGTCTCATGCAAGCATTTAAGACCCAGGCACCACTCACCACACTAGGATGTAGGACATTATCACATGAATTATATTGAGTCAGCTGGACATTATGGTCCCTTCACAGCTCCTCAGGACATACCTACCCTTCTTAGGAATGTCAGTCAATTGGTGACCCCACCCCAGTTTCTGCCCACCACAGCTGTCATTTGAGTCACACAGCATGTGCTGGGATGTTGTCAGACAACTTCCCTACAAGTTAGAGCTATAAACTTTCCTCAAGGTTGGGGTAACAGGTGGGTATAGAAAATATAGGAGCATATTCTCAAAAGATGAAGACCAATAAATATCTCAGGAAACAGGGTTTCAGTCTTCCAGAAGCTAGAGTAGAAACTGGCCAATTCTTCTTAATGCCCAGTGCTTGCTAAACAGCCTGTAGGCTATAATTCGATACCAATGACTGGCATGCCCTTGTGTGGCCTGGGCATGAAAGGTTCATCTTAGGTTCAGTATGGATGGGTCCTGGTCTCTTGTTTGTTCCTCCTTCACAAGGTTCTCAAATCATAGTATTTCCAATCACCTCCCATGCACTCAAAAGTTGGACCATGAATAAAGAAGTTTGAAAAATTGATGCCTTTGACTTATGGCATCAGTGAAGATTATGGAAGAACAAACCGAGTTGTCTTGGGGGAAGGAAGCCCAAATGCTCCTTAGGAGCAAGGATCATGGAAGTTCGTCTGATGTCCTTCAGATGTGATCAGGAAGGACCGATCCCTGGAGAAGGGTATGAGGCTGATGAAAGAGAGGGTCAAAGTCAAAGAGGTCTATCCTCGATGAGATGTACTGACACAGTGATGGTAATGGTGATTGAAACAGAGCAACTATGAGCAGAACGGCAGACAGCTTTCCATTCCATTCCTCATGGAGCTGCTCTGAGTGTGAGCTGATTCTATGGCAGGATGTTGGTGTGTAAATGTTCATTGAATTGATTAGTAGGCCCGCAGGAAGATGACCTTACCCCCTCCTCCACCGTAGCAGAGAACTTTTGAGGAAGAAAAGAGAAATCCTGCCAGTCTAGAGGGATAAAGGGCACTGTGGTGGTCATGTATTTGAGATGTCAATTTCATGATTGAGATGGAGGGGTGGTGTCTAGCCTGTTAATCTGGAGATAGCCAGTGAGTAACCAATGAGACCTCTATGTGGGCATGGCTTTCTCTTAAGAATTCTGTGAAGTCTTGCGGAATTTACCAATTGAAGAAGAGAGACTTGACTCTCAATCTCTGGGAGCCAGTCTCCAAGACGATGAACTACTGACAAGACAAGATGGCAGCGTCCGAGGAACTGGAGGAGCTGGAGGAGGTGCCACATGGCCTTACCCTGATGAAACCAGACTTCTGACACTAGAGAAGCCACGGGGAGACCCCTGCCAGCCCTGAGTTTCTTCTACCACCACTGGATGCTGTTGACGGACCTTGAGTCCTGGAAGCGAGGAGCCATGGGGAGACCCCTGCTGGCGCCCAGATACTTCAACTGCATGTGCTTCATGAGTCAGAAGGAGACTCTATAGACTGGAATTGGACATATGGGCTAATGTCGTATTGATGACCTTAGACTGGACTGGGTTGGGATGCTTTCTCTATGTTCCATTCCTTTTGTATATAAACCTTCCCCTTATATCCATATGCGTTTCTATGAATTTATTTCAATAGTCTACCCGGACTAACACAGGAACTCTCCAGAGACCTAGCATCAAGGAACAAGGAAGAGGAAGAGGAATCGATGTATTTGAGTGGTGGTACTAGAGAAGACTACTGAAAGTACCAGGGACTGCTAAAAGGTCACGTGGATCTCCGTTGCCAGAGTGCGCCTGAGAGGCAAGAATGGCCAGGCTTTTTTGTCTTACACATGTGGGACAGGATGGCAGGAGAGACCAGTTCCTGGAGAAAGGCACCATACTTGGAGGGGCAGGGAAAAGAGGAAGGCCCTCAAGGAGAAGGGCTGACACCGTGGCTGCCACCATGGGCTCCAACACGTTAAGAATGGTGAGGATGGTGAGGACAGGCCCTGTCTTGTTCTGCAGCCCGCAGGCCTTCTGTATGTTAGAACCAACCGGACTGCAGCTAACATCGCCGCCGCCACCACAAACGCCTTCCCAGCTCTCCAGTGGGGACAGGCCTCCCAGGGGAGCCGATTGGGGCCCAGGTTCTGGGCCACGAGGCCAGCAGAGGCCAGAGCCAGCATCTCATCTCAAAAACAGGTTTCTCCTGAAGGGCATCTCGTCTCCTCGGGGTGCCATGCAGACACGGAGCCGCGCGGTGAGTTCCGCTCGCCAGCTGCCAGACTGGCTCGGCCAAGCCGGCGGAGATGAATGGCCTTCCTGCTCAACAAAGGCCTTCCCACACCGCGGCAGAATTCAATATGCACACCCCGCGCCTGCCCCCGGACCCCGCCCTCCCCGCCCGGTGGACGGCGGCAGCTTGCACCCCTTAATGTATGCACGCTCCGCTGCTGGGACGGTTATTATTCATTACGGTCTTCTATTACCCGGTGATAAATGACGCCCCGCGCTGGCGGTGCCCCCAGAATGCTTATTACGGCTCACTTAAGTAGGCGTTGATTTAGCTTAAATCCGTTGTTCTGCTCAGCCCAGACATGGGCCTGCCCCGGCTCTGCCTCGAAGACTTCCTTCGCCAGGGCTTAATTGAATTCTAACTACTTGCAGCCCCCCCATTAGAGAGGATTGAGGTAGGAGGCCCTGTGCAGGGCCATGGGGTGACCCCAGCCCCTGGCGGTCTCTCGAACCCTATGTCATCATCATTTGAGAAAGGTCATCCCTGTGCCCCTAGCCAATATATTTTGACAAGTGACTCCAGTGGGACCAGAGAGAACTTCCTGGGTGAGCTTCCCTGGCAGGGAGATGATCGCAGGTAAGAAGCTTCTCTTCCGGCTTCCATGCGACTCTCCCTAAGCCCGGGGCCCTGGCCAGGTCACACGGGCTGTTTTCCACAGGCCGCCCTGATCCATTCATCCCAGTGGATGGCCAAAGTGAAAGAGCCAGACTTGGCCCTTTACAAAGAGATCCAACATAATGGCGAGTCCCTGGAAAGAGACTGGCCCCGCTACAATGATGGTGTCATGGTGGCTGCCACAGCTAGAACCATCTCCGCTCCGCCACGCAGCAGAGACGCACTGAGTGTGCCAGGGGCTGGCTAGACACCAGCATGCATGCCTGCAGAAGATGGTGTGCTAGTCCCCGTAGGCTAGAAAAACAAACTCATAAACACGCATATAGGTTAAAGTGACCAGACGCCCTGCTTTTTAACAAATTTAACAACGTCCCGTGGCGTTTTAAAATTAAAATAAATATATTACAATACTATTTTAGCATTCTGTGAAAATTTTTTAGATAGTTTTTTTTGGGGGGGGGCATCACTGCCCTCTGGTGGTGGGAGTAGGAGGTCCAGCCTTGCTGCCGAATTTGAACCTCCAACCCAGTGGGCCGCAGTCCCGTGCACAACCACTACGCCACCGGGGCTCAGCCCCCATTTTGTGAAAATTTTTGTTGCTCCATATAGACCAAAATTTTAATCAGGAACCCTCTCCCCCACCCCCCGCCATGGTGTCCTGCTTAAAAATCTGGTCACTTTAATATAGGTATAAAGGAAAGCTTTATATACAAGAGGAATGGAACATTGAGAAAGCATCCCAACTCAGTCCAGTTTAAGTCCCTAAGTCTGATATTAGCCCACATGTCTGATACCAGTCTCCTTCCAACTCACGAAGCACATGCGATTGCACCAGGACAATCACAAGCCAGTGGGTGCAGAGTCTTGTGTGTCTAGCAGCAATAAATGCATCCTGGTGCTGGCAGGGATCTCTCCATGGCTTCTCATTTCCAGGGCTCAGGGTCCATCAGCAGTAGCCAGTGGTGGTAGAAGCACCTCAGCGCTGGCAGGGGTCTCTCTGTGGCTTCTCCAGAGCTCTGGTTCCATCAGGGCAAGCCCATGTGGCTTTTCCTCCAGCTTCACCAGGACTCAGGATCTATCAGCATGCCAACTTCTTGTCCGTAGACTGACTCCCAGAGACTGAGATGAGTCTCTCTTCTCCTTTTGGGAAATACCTTGAGACTTCCCACAATCCTCAGGAGAAAGCCATGCCCACACAGAGGCCTCCTTGGCTATCTCTAGATTGACAGGCGAGACCCCACCCCTCCACTCCCAGTGCTGAAGTTGACATCAAGTCCATGACCGCCACAGATGGAAAGGGCCACAATGCAGTTGTCCGTTATTTACAGGTGGTTTTGCGCCCGAGGTTTTACTCATGCTAACCAACCCGAGTCCATTCCAATCCTGTGGGTTCCAATCCACAGCAACCCCCCTGGTTACAAAGTAGATCTACTCCATAGGGGTTATGGTTTCTTTGCAGACACAGACCACCAAGCCTTTCTTCCATGCCCTTTGGGTGGTGGGAACCACCCATCCTTTAAGTTTGTCGTTGAGTATAAACGGCTTGGGCCGTTGCTACACTGAATTGAGACTGGGCTGCATTCAATGGTTTGCCCAAGGTCAGACACTAATGGAACTAAAGTTCATAATCATTAGGCTGTACGTACTCTTCTGCATTTGTTGTTGTAGATCACGACACCAGCACGTTTGCCTAGCACATTGAAGCATGCTACACTTTTCCCAGTCTGTAAATCATTCAATTCACCTCCTAGACAATAGAGCCCAGTGTTGGCATCCTATTACTGCCTCCTGGTCAGGACAAGGACTCATCCCCAGATGGACCGCGATCCTTATTGTGCCTCTTTTTCACAGTGTCACCCTGGTGAGTTATTTATCTCCTCTGAGCTTCCATTTCCTTGACTATAAATCAAAAGACCAAACTCACTGCCTTTGAGTCTATTCTGACTCAGAGTGACCCCAAAGGATCTTCAGAGTAGAGTCTTCACGGGAACAGACAGCCTCACCTTTTCCCCATGGAGGGGCTGATGGATTTGAACTGCTGATCTTACAATTAGCAGCCCAATACATGAGCCACTACACTGTGTGGCTCCTTCTGACTACAAAGTGGGTGATGAAAAGGGTACAGCCTCAAAGTGGTGTGGATTAAATTAGAAATTTGATGTACAGCACGTAGCACAGTGGCCACATTATAATGATGTCATCAGAGTGTCCAAGACATCAGCCTTTTGTGGTGGGAAATAAAAGATACCTTACCTG
>PVJH01037582.1:0-17810 GCA_004026705.1 Nesogale talazaci | reverse complement strand
TTCCAGAAAACTCAATCCAGCAGATATCAAAGATGAAAAGGTGAGGCTCCGTGGGTTCCAACCTTCTTGCAAATAGATGTTGGTTTTCTTGTTCGTTCATTCATTCATGCTTCCATCAAAATCCAAATGTTGGATAAAACTTTGAGGTGCATCAAGGGCCGAGGAAGGCAGAGGCTGAGAGTTGGGGTGGTATAGAGAGAGTTTGGGTGGCATATGACTGTGTTACATAGCTAGCAGATTAAGATGACAGACAAATGTGGCCTCGTTGTCGTCTCTGTGGGTTAAGAAGCATCCCCACAGAGTAGCTGGGCCTGCTGCTTAGGTTCTGGCAAAGCTGCAATCAGTGCTTAAAGCTGCCCATCTTAGTAAAATTCTGGGTTCTCATCCAACCTTATGTGGTCGATGGAAGAATTTCATGACTTCATGGTCATTGGATCAAAGTCTACTGTTTCTTGCTGCTTGTCAGTGGGGGCTTATCTCGGCCCTTGAAAACCATCTTAGTTCCTGCCACCTGACCCTTCTTCAGCATGGCCTCTTGCCTCTTCAAAACTGGCGGGAGGCTCTCTTCTGTCTGCTGACATAGAATCCCATGTAACAGAATGTAATCACAGAAATGACTATCCCATCATATTCAAAGGTCTCACCTGTGCCTAAAGGGAGGGCATTACAAAAAGTGTGCATACAAGGAGGTGGGACTCTTGAAAATTATGTTGGAAATCTGCCTGCCTGGTCACCCTTTGGCCATCAATAATTCAGGTTTTATCACATGCAAAATACACTCACCCCATGCCAAGATCCTTAAAACACTACACCATCACAAAAAAACACATGATCTAAACCTAAATTTCATTATCTCGTTAATTCAAAGTTCAACATTGCATCATTTAAGCGAGGTACAAGTGAGGCATGCAATCTACTACTTACTCCCTGGGTCACGGTGCCTTCTATTTATGGACCTGTGAAATTAAAGAGGAAAATTATCTGCCCACATCATACCAAACCGACAATGTTGCGAAATGTAAGGGCTAATAGATATAGACATTTTGAGGGAAGATGAAAGGTAAAAGGAGTCACTGGTCCATACCAGCTCTTAAATTCAATCAGGCCATGGTGGGATGTCTCTGATTGACTTTCAAGGGATAGCAAATTTCTCTATAGCGTTCCAGTCGAGGTTCCACCTTCGGAATCATTCTTCCTTTTTCGAACAAAAGTTATCACGTGGTTGCAGCTGAGCCGTTTCATCAGCTTTCTTCCTGCCAGGAGCTCAGGTTCCTCTCCCAAGCCTAAGTGGAGAGAGAGTGAGCTCGAGCCAGGGCGAGGTGAAGAGAACATCTTACAGATAAAGAGATGACCATGGAGATGGGAAATTGGTTTCATACAGGGGGATGAGTCAAACAACT
This sequence comes from Nesogale talazaci, assembly GCA_004026705.1. Classification (NCBI taxonomy): domain Eukaryota; kingdom Metazoa; phylum Chordata; class Mammalia; order Afrosoricida; family Tenrecidae; genus Nesogale; species Nesogale talazaci. Next base: position 16,410 of record PVJH01037582.1, on the reverse strand, counting down.
AATTAAATTCAAGTTATAATTGGAGTCAAGTTTCTCAGTGTCAGAAAAATGGCTTTAGAAATACAGGAGGAAAATTAGATTGGATTCTGTGTGTTAGACTGGAATTGGAAGTACACAAACTTGACTCACTGGCAGTGAGTCATCTGTCCTCTAACTTCTACAAAATGTTAGAGGACAGGGTAGAACTAACCTTGTGGGTGTCTGAGACTTCAACTCTTTAAGGGAATAGAAAGTCTTATCTCCTCCGGTGGAGCAGCTTGTAGTTTCACATCGCCTCGTCACTGGCAGCAGCACATATAACCACTACTTCACCAGCACGCCTTTGTAGTCTGTTGTTGTTGCTGTTGTTGCTGTTGTTGTTAGGGCCTAGCAAGTCAGATTCGACCAGAACAACCTTTTGCACAACAAAACAAGACACTGCACTGTCGTATTTGTTCCCATGCCCCAGCCCATTTATGCAGTCGCTCTCTCAATCCATCATGGTGAAAGCCTTCCTCTTTTTCATTCCTCCTCCACTTTAACAAATATGGTGTCCGGTCTCTCCTGACAATATGTCCAAAGTACGTAACACAAAGTCTTACCATCACGTAACACAACGCACGCTATCTAGCCTTACTTCTTCCAATACAGATCCATGTATCCTTTCAGTATTCTTCTTCAGCACCACAATGGAAATGCATCGATTTTTCTAACCATCTTCCTTATTCAATGTCCAACTTTCACGGGCCTAAGATGCAATGGAGAGTGCCACAGGTTGGGTCAGGTGCAACTGAATCCTCAGTAATGTGCTTGTTCTTCAATAGTCTAAAGAGGCCGTGTGCAGCAGATTTACCTAACGCAATGCATTGATCTTTTGATCTCTCGACTGTCCTTTCCATAGACGTTGATTGTGGATTCAAGTAAGATTGCCAAAAAAAAAAAAAAAAGAGTCTTTAGGGACTGTGCCCCGGTGGCGCAGTGGTTGTGTGCAGGACTGCGGCCCACTGGGATGGAGGTTCGATTTCAGCTCCACGGAGCAAAGGCTGGGCCTCCTAGTCCCACCACCTGAGGGCAGTGGTGCAAAAAAAAAAAGAGTGGACTCAAGTAAGACAAAATCCTTGACAACTTCAACATGTTTTCCATTTAACAGCATGTTACCTATTGATCCAGTGGTGGGCATTTTGGTCTTCTTTACATTGAGTTGTAAACCATACTGAAAGCTACAATCCTTGACGTTCATCAGCAAGTGCTTCGGTTCCTCCTCACTTTCACAAGCAATGTTGTGTCATTCATATGTTGTTCATAAGCCTTCTTCCAATCCTGGTGCCTCACTCTTCTCCCTATAAACCAGTTTCTCTCATGATTGCTCAACACATAGATTGAACAAGTAAGGGGAGAGGATATAACCCTGGTGTCCACCTTTCCTTACTTTAAACTGTGCAGTCTTGTCTTATTCTGTCCTCACAACTGCCTCTTGGTCCAGGTGCAAGTTCTGAATGAGTACAGCAAAGCGTTCCAGAGTCCACATTCTCCTCGAGGTGATCCAAAGTTTATTGTGGTCCACACAGGTGGACGCCTTTTTCATAGTTAATGAAACACAAGAAACCATCTTTCTGGTATTCTCTGCTTTAAGACAAGATCCATCTGCCATCAGCCAAGCTGTCCCTTGTTCCACATCCTCCTCTGAGTCCAGCCTGAACTTCTGACAGTTCCTTGTCCTAATCTAAGTTAACATCATCAGTATTGAAGAAAACTGAAAATTTTAGTGTCACCTCATATGGTATTAGAAGACAGAATAACTTCTGTGTTGTTCCTGCCAAATATATGCAACATGAATCACATCTGAGGAAACATGAGATGAGCCTAAATTGAGGAACATGCTACAAAATAACAGATCTGTGTTCTTCAAAAGGGTCAAGGTCATAAAAGTCAAGGGAAAAAGAATGAACCAGTCCAGGTTGAAGTTAAAGACACTAGACAGGTGCAACACCTGCTTTTGAAATGGATCCTTTAGCTGTTAAAAAAATTGTGGTGGTACGGGCAACAGGGAAATGAGTAGAGTGAGACATTGGAGAGTGTACAATATGACAAAATAATAATAATAATTTATAAATTATCAAGGGTTCATGAAGGAGGAGAAAAATCATATAATCCAAGGTTGAAGGAGGAATTAGTATCTGTGGTAGTTACGTAATTTCATGTCAACTTGATAGATAAGTGTAGGGGTAAAGTCTACCCTGTCAATCAGGTCACAGCCTGATGATGTTTCCTTGTGGGGGTGGCCTTCTCATGAGGATTCTGGGAACTTTATCTCTGTTTCACCTTCCTGTTGATGAGCCACACTGGGCCACACTGAGATCTGCAAAAGCCCTGGAAATGTTTCCACCACCACTGGTTTCACAAGACTTTGCACCCACGGTCTGCACCCAGGTGACCTCCCTGCATGTTTCATCATTGCATGTGATGAGTTGAGTCTGAAGAAGGGTTTATGGACTAGTATTGATTGGACTTAGTAGGCTAATATCAGACTTATGGCCTTGATTTGGACTTGGCTGGAACGTTTTCTTAATATATAATTACTCTTTGATATAAAACTCTTTCTTATGTATGCATCAGTGTCTCTGGGTTTATTTCTCTAGTCAAATCAGACTAACACAGTAACAGAACCTAAATTGTGAGAATCTGGTCTGCAGAAGGCTTTGGATCACAGAGGGAACCCAAGATGTTTTCGTGGAACTACATAGAAAATAAGCCTCCAACAATCTCTCTATATCCATAATTGAGGGATGGGAGGAAAGTGGAGTGCCTTAGAGAGATGAGCATTGAAGATCAAAGGGATAAACCTGACTTGAACAATTAAAATCTTGTCAGTTGATCCCCCCCACTAATGTATGCTGGACCTTGATGTGGTTTTCAACATTTTCTGTATTTTTGTTTGCGTTTTGTTTGTTTATATTAGAGGTATAATGTTGTTGAGGTCACCCTCTTGAAGTTGTATTATATGTCTTTCTGATTTTCAGTCTATGAAACCTATAGGGACAGCAAGAAAAATAAGGATCTCAGGGTGTGGGGGCACAGTGATGGGGGATTGTAAAAGGGAGACAATGTCAAGGAGTCCAGGGGAAAAAAAAGAATGCTTGGAAACTGATTGTGGTAGCAATCATCCAATACTGTTAGGCATGATTGAACTATGGAATGATATGATATGTATATTAACTTCCAATTAATGATGATATTTTTAATTCTAAATATCCCTTCGGCTACAGAGTTGTCTGCCCCTGAATCTTCCTAAACTAAGCAGACACTCAGGCCTCTTCAGGAATAGATTTAGCTGCCATTGCATTATGCAGAATATCGCTGACTTTTTCAGGCGATTTCCTTCCTCTCTCAGCAACAGACTCAAATGGTTATAGGTAATTCTGCTGGGAAGCTGCCAGCTGTTTTTCTGCCATCCTGCGCCCGTTGCCATGAATTAACTTAGAAACATCGTAGATCCCTGAACAGCAGCACAAGGCGCTGGTGCCTGACAGCCTTAGAAAGGTTTAGCAGTCTCGGCAATGGACTGAATGCATAGAGACATCAAATGTAGTCACAGCTGCTCCCGAAGATGTCTGTGCCATCTTGGGCGAGATAAAGACTCTATTCTGATGAGCGACGTGACGATGATGCCACTTACCCATATCTATTGTCAAGGTATAACAGAGTACACTTAGAGAGTGTCTTGAGTTAGTTAATTAAGAAAACACTGTACGGTCACATTGCTGTGTCTACATAGGGCTTAGTGGGAGAAAGCAATTTAAAATCCTGTTGTGGTTTACCACGGCGTCAGCTTCAACCCATGGCAACCCTATATCCAGCAGAGTGTCACACTCCCATCCTTCACCATCCTGGCAAGTTATGCCTGAGCCCATTGTTGTAGCCACAGTGTCAGTCCATCTTATCAAGGACCTTTCTCTGTTTCTCTGCCCTTCTGCTTTACCAAGCATGATGTCCTTCCCCATGGACTCGCCTCTCCTGACAACATGTCCGATGTAGGTGAGACCCACTCTTGCCATCTTTGCCTCTAAGAAGTATTCCGGCTGTACTTCTTCCAAGAAGTATATGGTAGATGTTCTGATGCCGGACCTGATCTGGTTTTCAACAGTTTCTGTAATTTTGTCTGGGTTTTGTTTGCTCATATTAGAAGTGCTATGTCATTGGGGTCACCCTCTTGAAGTTGTTCTGGTGATCCTTGTTCCACGACAAATCTGTTTGTTCTTTTAGCAGTCCATGGTACTTTCAAGATTCTTCAACTCTAGAATGCAAAGGCATCAATCCTTCTTCAATTTTTCTTATTCAGTGTCCAACTTTCAAATACGTATGTGGCCATTGAAAACACCATCGCCTGAATCAGGAACACCTTAATCCTCAAACAAACATCCTTGTTTTCCAACCACTTTCAAGAGACCCTGTGCAGCAGATTTCCCACCCCCCCCCCCATGCAATTGGGCCGTTTGACCTCTTGACTCTGCTTCCAAGAGCACTTAAAACCTTAGCCCTGCTAAATTAAATAACCCACTGCCATGAAGTCCGTTCCAGTTCATGGTGATGCCGCCTGTTGCAAAGAGAACTGCTCCATGGCATTTTCATGACTGGAATCTTTTATGGTAGCAGGTCACCAGGCCTTTCTTCCGCCTCACCACCCAGTAGGTCCAAGCACAGTGAGTTCAACTTCTTTGTTAATCATCAAATGAAAATAATAATTGGTGCGGTGGTTACACTTTTTGAATCCACTGATGAGTCTCCTCGGGATGTGGCAGTCTGCTCCTGTAAAGGTTACATCCTTGCCACCTCTGTAGGACACGTCTTCTCCGTCCTTTGCGGTTGCTGTGAGGTGGGATCAACTCAAGGGCCACAGGTTTTGCTGTGCTTTATTTGTTATCGATTGTGCAATTATTATGACTGCACGCACTGGGCTGCGAACCACAAGGTCAGCAGTTCAAAACCGTCAGCTGTTGCTCCAGAGGAAAATGAGGCTCTCTACTCCTTTAAAGTGTACCAGTCTCAGAACCCCACAGAGGCAGTTCTACCCTGTCTTATGGGGTCTCTTTGAATTGACATCCACTCAGGGACAAAGTGTGGTTTGGTGAGCTTTGTTTTTATTATGGTTGGACTGAATGCCTACAGTTAAACATGATGCCTAACAGCTTGTGTCTAATCACTTATTCGACACACATTTATGGAGTTTATACGCTGTGCTGGCCACCACATGTAAAGAGGACCACACAACCCCTGCCCTCATGAAGCACAGAATCTCGCAGGGAGGTGGGCAATGAGCCATCCTTACAAGTATGAAAACTGACAGAAATGTCATTGAATTTACTCTAAAAATAACTCATTCTTAGGCCATTTGGTCTGCTGTTAAAGATTGATGGGTTGAACCCACCACTAGCAGTGCTACCAAAGAGAGGCCTGGCCATTGCTTCCATGAAGACAAGAAACCCCTGTAGAACAGTTTTACTCCTTAATGTGTGAGGTCACCGTGAGTATGAATCAACTCCACAGTGACACATTTGATTTGATGAAGAACATCACAGGCCTGGCAGTCAGAAGAAGGCTTGAGACTTAGATGCCATGGTTACTGGCCATGTGAGCCTCAAGAAAACATTGAACTTCTGATTGCCTCAATTGCATCAGCACTCTGAAATCAGCATAGCGGAATCCTCACACCAGTCTCAAGAGAAGGTTGGGAAGCCCAAATGAGATCTTCCATGTGAAATCACTTAGACAATGCATAGATTCTTATATAGCAGAAGACTTTATACAACATTCTGAACATGCTTCTTCTGGGTGTCCTGACCCCTCTGGGGAGATGGAGCCAATTTCATTACAAATCTCCCTCGCTGTGCTGGTGGGAGGTGTCTGTGCTCATTGATGCTGGAGGGCACCACTCTACCAGATATCCCTAGCCCAGGAGCTCTTGGCTCTGCGGGCTGGCCTCTTCCAGCTCCTGGCCAACATTCTCAGCAACACATTGGGTGAAAGAAAACACAAGAAGATGTCTGTCAAATAAACAATAGAAGTGAAGCTGAGATCAGAAAGCAACAAGAATGACAGGGGGTGCAGGGTGATGAAATAAACCTCAGAAAAATGTCAAGTCCTGCACCGAGCAGCAGACCAGGAGAACTTTGGGGGGGATGACTGACTCTTCTTTGAGTATTTCCCAATAGTACTTTGTTGTTCATGGAGACCTTGCATTTCATTTGATCCCTTAGGAGTTGACTTTGGTGGGTCCAGTTTTAAGAGAAATATGCACTTTGATGGTTGCAAAGATAGCATCTCCAGACGTAGGTTTAAGCAAACCACCAGGTTGCTGGGCTGTATGAAGAAGAGTATAGCACCATGGTGGGAAGAAAGCTCATACACAAACCTACAATGTGCAGGTGACACAGCCTGGCTTGCAGAAAACCAAGAGGACTGAGGCACTTTACTGATGAAGATTCCAGACAACAGTGTTCCATGCAGCTTGTCCCTCAATGTCAAGAAAACAAAAGTCCTCACAACCAGACCAATCAGCAATCACCATTAATGGAAAAGATTGGAGTTGTCAGAGATTTCGTTTTTCTTGAGTGCATACTCTATGACCATAGAAACAGCAGTCAGGAAACCAAATGATGTATTGTAGCAGACAAATCTGCCACCAAAGATGTCTATGAGAACGAAGGTGCATGTTCTCAAGTCGTGGTCTTGCCCATCACCTCTCCTGTATATGAAAGCTGGACAATAACTAATGAAAACTAAAGAAAATGTATGCCTTCAAATTATGTTATTAGCAATAACTATTGAATACTTATATATCACATACTGCCAGAAGAACAAATAGATGTCTTTGAAAAATGCTTCTTGGAAGCGAAGATGGTGAGGCTTCATCTCATGGACTTGAGTCATGTTATCAAGAGAGACGCATCCTGGAGGACGTCATCCTTGGTAAACCCAAGGGTCAAGAAAAAAAAGGAAAATTCATAAGGTGTGTTGACATAGCGACTGCAACAACAGGTGCCAACATGGGAATGACTGTGAGGATGAGGCAGGAGCAGGCTGTGCTCCTCTGTTGTTTCCAGGGTCCTTGAGAGTCTGAATCAACTCAAGGGCACTTAGAAATGCCACACTGAAATAAGGCTCCCTGCCCTTGAGTCAATGCCCTCTTTGAACGGCTCTTCGGGACACCGTGGCACTGCCCCACTGAGCTTCTGAGACTGTAACTCTTCACTGGAGTAGGAAGCCCTGTCTTTCTCCCATAGAGTGTCTGGTGGGTCCCAATTCCTGGCCAGGAAGTTATCAGCACAATTTACAACTTCCATGTCACCAGGGCTCCGCTGATTGACTCTGGGCTCATGCGGATTCCTCAGTATGTTGCCGTGGTGTGCTGCCGAGTGCACAGAGCTTCCTAAACTGTCATCTTTATGGGAGTGGGTCACAGGTCCTTATTCCCAAGAAGCCACTTTTCAGTTAGCCAAGCGTTTAACCACTGCACCCCCAGGGCTCCTTCTATGGCTATGTGCAATTGCATTCTCATCTACGTCATAACTAAGAGTGTCAAGAGTATGCACCTTGGCCCAGATTAGAGAAGCATGGATTGGCAAGGAAGAGACATTAGATTTCTTTCTTCACTCGAAGTCTTGTCCTTTCTTTCTTCTCCATCTTACCTAAGAAACGTCTCCTAGTATTTTTCCCACTCTTCCACTAATTTCAACTCAGTTGAAAGTAACATGTTTTCCTTACTATATTCCCTGAACACTGCACCTTCATAAATTAAAATCAATTATTCTGCAGCAGCCAATTCACACATTGCAAGCCCAACCATAGATTAGAGCATCTTGAATGATAAGCGCCATATCTATACCTTTTTAGACCTTCAATCCTCTAGCCCAGTGTTTTCCACAGATTAGGTGGTCAGTAAATCATGGCAGAAAGGAGTGTTTAAAATGACACATCGACTTCTCAGTGAGACTTGAATTTGAATCACTATTAAGCTTATTACTAACTTCATTTCAGATGTCCTTTCTTTTATATCTTTTTTTAATACCTAGAAAGGGCAGAATAATGGACATCTTGGAGAGGAGTTTCTGAATATTAAATGCTATCAGAATTCACAGGTAAGTAGGTTTTAGTCCCACCCCTCCCCTCAGATTTATAGCTCATTGCTTTATCACAGGCATAAGGGAGTTTCTTTAAATGAAATAAGAAGACACTCTTCCTCCAGTATTCCCAAGTTCCTGTACAGAGATCACGTATCAGTGGTTTCTCGCTCCCCTCAGCCCACAGTCCCAACAGGTTCCAGTGAGCCTGACTAGTGCCCAGAGTCATAGCAAGGCAGCTGTTTTTCTGGTCTAAGTCAACCAGGCAGGGCTGTTTGAGAAGCCTCGGGTTTCTTTCCCCCTACCTATGGACTTTGTGGCATCTCTTTGCACAGAGCCGCCAGAGCTCTCTGCACTCACCATCGTTTGCAACTCACCAAAGCTTGACGACTGACCGTGTTACAGGAATTTTCTGAGGGCCAAAGAGGATTCAAAAGTAGAGCAAAGTTCTACCCTCAAGAACCTCCGTCCGTGGAAAGTTGGGGAGGACACGCGTACAAAGCGGTCTCAATAATCAGTCTTCCAAGATCCAAAGGGAAGCATTAACCCAAAGACAAAGTTCATGAGGTAAAAGAGGAAGGAGGACACTGGAAACCCAGGGAGGAAGTGGAACGAGCGAGGGTCCATTGTGGGGATTACAATGTATAAAGTGAGACTGCATATGTGTGGATTATTGAATGTAAAAAGGATGATCTACTCTGTAAACCCTCACCGAATTCACAATAAAATAATAAAAAATAAAATCTATACCTCCCCCCCCCCAAAAAAAAAAGCTGGTCTCACATGCAGAAGAATGGGATGACTGTCGATAGATACACTTTTGAACAAAATAAGAGATCAACTCTCGCGATGAGATGGGACAAGCCTCTCACAGCACTGTGCATACCAAAGTAAACTGAGAGCCGGGGGAGCGGATGGAGTTCTTGGGAGGTTCACGTAGTTAGTGTGTTTGGCTGCTGCACCACAGATTGGGCGTTCAAGCTTCTCCAGAGACACCTCGGAAGAACAAGATCAGCCTTTGAAAATCCGATGGAGCACAGACTGCGTCTGACACACATGGAGTTGCCATGATTCAGAATCAACTCGATGGCAACAGATTTCAAACCAAAGTACGAGAGTGAAGAGGGCATTTCAGGTGGAAGAGTTAAGCAGCAAAAATCATAGAAATGGAGCTGTTGACCCATTTTTAATTTGTTCTAGCTTCTGTTATCTTCTGCTTTCTCTTGGATTGCAGTTTTATTTTGCTGTCATCGTTGGATTTCTTATATTGTTTTCTTTATATAAAATCCAGGATAGGTAATCCATAGAGACAATAACTAGATGGTTAATAATTCCTTAGAGTTATGCCAGGGAAGACTAGGGGTAGGTCATAGGGATCTATTAATAGTGAGTACAAAAATGAAGAAAATGTTCCAAAATTGTGGTGATGATAGCTCAACTCTTTTTAATGTGATGGAACTATAGAACTGTATGATATATTCATTACATGTCAGTAAAGTTATATCCTTTAAAAACTCAAAAAAAATCATAGAAATGGAAAAGAACGGGAAGCATTTAAATCTTCTGGGTCAGAATACAGGGTACAAACATGGGAGTAGCAGCCAAGACCGCTGACCTGGAAGGCAGCTTTGGAAGAATCTCTGACCCCTGATCTCCTCACCTTTGTGTAATCCCTCCTGTGGGATTATGCCTTTCACTCTGTTGGGGCCTTCCTTTTCCCATCCCTGCTCACTTTGGTGAAGCAGTTGCCCTGTGGAGAGACACCCTGTGAAGTGACTCATGTGGCAAGGAATTGTGGGTGGCCTCTAGCCAAGAAAGGGAGTCCTGCCGGAGTGGTGGCTCCGTGTTGGGCGGCAAAGTACAAGGTTCAAGACCAACAGCAGCTGCTTCTAGGGAGAAGCATGTGGTCTTCTACTCCCGGAGAGAGGCGCCGTCTCACACACCCACAGGCCTGGTCTCCTTGGTCTTACAGGGTCATTATGAGTCAGAAGTGACTCGATGGCCGTGAGTTTCATGTTGTCTTCATTGGGCTCGGTTGGGTTTCCATCTTCTAGTCCACGGCCAGCGAAGAACTGAGATCCTCTGTTCGAAGACCCATGAAACACTAAGTTTTGCCATCAATCACTGAGTAAGGTAGGAGATGGAATCTGTCCCTGTGAACCCTGAGATGACCGGGGGCCTGACCGCTATCCCATAAAACATCATGAATGTAAATAAAAGCAGAAAACAACAAATGCTTGTGTGGGTGCAGAGACATTGGAACTCTGAGAGACTGACAGTGGACTTGCAAATCTGTAGAATCACTGTGGAAAGCGATATGACAATTACGAAAACAACTGCTGGGGGTATGCCGTGGGACCCAGCAATTTCTGTACGGGGCATTATACCCCAAAGAAATAAGAAATAGAACACAAACAGACATGTGCTCTCCCATGTTCATTGCAGCACAGTTAAATCGATAAAGAAATCGTGATATGTACACGATTTATACATGTATATATATGTGATATTTACACAATATATACACAAGGGAATACTATGCATCCCTAAAAAATCAGGGATGAAATCATGAAACACCACATGACATGAAGAGACCAGGAAATGGTTATGCTGAAAGAAGTTAGTCAATCACAAAAAGAAAAATATTGTATGAGTCCACCACTATAAGGGGAAATACCAAGGTGAAGGCAGGCTTCTTCTCCGAGGACATGTAATATTCTAATTTAGTCTGCCAAGCAATGAGAGTGTCTGCTTAGTATCCTTCACCCCCTCTATATGTACATCCTAAAAACCACTTTGACAGAGAAGACTTCACCGCAGCTGGGGTCCATTTTGTAAGATGCAAGAAGAGGAAGAAGATTCTTCAATGCTTGCCATATAGTGGGGGAGGGAGGGATGGCTTAATTTGCATATAGAACACAAGGAGAGTAATATGCATAGTACTGTGTTCCTAATTGGACATTTTTGATCTAGATTCTATCCAGCCCTTGGTGGCCCAGGCCATGTGTTATAGACTACTTGGACTTTAGACTCTCTTCTTTGAAGGTGCACAATATCCTTTAGAGGCTGCACCAGAAGGATTTGATGTGGAAACCCCACTAAGTGAACTGGGATGTACCCCAAATTCACCTGTAGCCTTTGACCTTAAGACTGGAACTCTCTAATGTGATAAAAAGCAGATGCCTTATCTCAAGGTTAAAGAGCTGGCAAGTCATTGGACTTTGGTTCATATCTATTACCTTGATGGTACCCAGGGAATGGCCTCCCAGGAGTACCATAGACTTGCTATGCAAATGCCCTCCTCACTTAATTAAGTAGCCCTGAGGTCGTAGTGGCCACTGCGAACTGCAAGATCAGCCATTGGAAACGACCAAAGATGAGGCTTTCTACTCCCATAAAGCGTTCCAGCCTCAGAAACCCACAGGGGCACTTCTACTCCGTCCGACAGAGCTGCTATCAGTGTGCATCAACTCATTGAGTTGGCAATGAGCATTAGTCACTCTCATAGGCAAGGTTCTGCCAAGGTGAATGACTATGACTGAAAGTTCTCCCCATCACCAACCCCCATCATCAGTATAAAAAGTTTCTAGTCACTCAGTTTAATCTGTATAAATCAACAATTCACGGATTTTTTTTTTATTTGTAGCCAGCCTGTATTTGTGTAATTTCCTTTTCTCAGCAGTCTTTTAAGTGCTGTGCCGTTGGTAAAGGTAATGGCCCTAATGATAGAATGATTTATACCCCAGGAAGATGATTATAATGTTCTGAAACATAAAACGATAATAACAATGTCTCTAAAGTGAATAGAAGACCTTTCAATGTATTGGGGGGCCTACATTTAATTCTAGTCCCAATATAAAAATAATTAGTTCTTATAACATGGCCTATTTGATGCTCACTCTCATGAGAAGACCACTGAAGATATGAGTGAAGTATCAAAGTATGATGAAGAAGCTAGCTGGTGTTGGCTTTCTGAAGTCTCAAAGACTTGTCTTCAAACAAGCAGCTATCTGAGTGAAGTGTCAGCTAACCTTATATGAAAGAAGAAAGGCGTCAACTAAATCCATATGAACCATATGAAGCAAAGGTTGTAAATCATAAAATCCAAATTCAAAGGAAAGAATGGTATCGGAGCTTAAATTGTGAACATCTGGTTTGCAGAAGGCTATGGATGTCAGTGGAAGCCCAAATCCTTTTGCAGGGTGCACACATAGATTAAGACTCTGGTGAATCCCCCCAACCATAGTCGAGGGATATGAACAGCTATGTTATCAATATGTATTGACATATTATGAAGTCAATTGTGGCAGCTGTAGTTAGGTTAAAACCTCACACCTTATTATTTAATCTCCCTTTCGACCCATTTTTAATTTGTTCGAGCATTTTTTGTCTGCTTTCTTTATGCTTAAAGTTTTTCTCTGTTTTACTTTGTTATTGCTATTATTTTGGTATGTTTTTCTGCATATGAAATCCAAGATAGGTAAATCTAAAGACTGAATTGAATGTTTCTTGGGGTGTGGCATAGGAGGTTGGGAGAAATGGGGATTAATAACAGTAAGTGCAAGAAAGAAGAAACTTTTCAGAAATTTCATGTGGTGATGATTGTGTGACTTTTCCTAATATGACTGAACTCTTCTTAATATGACTGAATTGCATGATGTGTGAATTCTATGCCAATAAAGCCGTTTAGAAAGAAAAGCAAATGCACTCTAGATGAATGAATTAAGATGGGCTCTGAAGGACTCCGGGGACTCTTTCTAAGATGGAGATCTTTTCTCTCTTCCTGACTTCAGGAGCCTCAAAGGCTAGACCTGCTGACTCTTCCACTCCAAAACCTACCGCAAGCATTCCTCTTCTTTTCTTTTTTCATTCGACTGTCCCGTAAATCTGGGTCTGTGTGACACCTTGATTACTGTGAAGTTGTCTAAATATTCCCTTTCTATCCTACCCAACATTCAAAAACTGACTACCACAAGTCAAAACTGACACAGTCACCCTATAGGACAGAGTACAAGTGTCCCTGTGGATTTCCAAGATTGTAACTCGTTTACAGGAATATTAAGCTTTGTCTTTCTCTCACAGAGCAGCTGGTGGTTGTGAACTGCTAATTTGCTGTGAGTAGCCCGATATATAATCCCCTGTGCCATCAAAACTCCTAACCCTACCCTACACAGTGACTCAAATTCATTATCCCAAAGCACTATGTAGCACATGTCAGGCTGCCTATAGGACTCCACTGCTACAGAATCAAGTTCAAACTCTTGAGCCTGATTTCCCAAAGGAGTCTCCATGCTAACCCACCCCTTTATTGCCTCTGAGCTCTTGCCTGGCCCTGTTCCAGAGGTTGCCGTCACCAGGCCCAGCTCCTCCCCTTGCTATGTCCTTTGCACTTCTTGTCTGTGTTTTCAAGAGTGGGCAGCCTCTGAGGCACAGCTCAGTCCCCTTGATCTCTGTGAGAACCTCAGAGCTCTGTAGCCACTTCTTCTCCGTACGTCAGTGGTCATTTTGTTCTCTGCCATTCACCTAAATTTTATTGTCCGCCACTGATGATATGAAGGAATTCCTAGTTGTGCAAACTACTAACAGGCTCAGCTGCTACCTGAAGGATTGACATTTCAAGTCCTCCCAGAGATGCTGTGTTAGACAGAGTTCTGTAGAGAAACAAAATCAGGACGCTTATGCTTTTATATATATATATGGATAGCTATATACAACAAAAAGAAATAAATAGCTAATTAGTCCACAGAGCAGTACAGGGCTCCGTTCAACTCACTTCTGTGAGACAGTTAATATATTGGCAGTCCTTCAACTTATGAGGTTTGCTGGGTGCAAGTCAAGGAAGCAGACAGCTGAGTCTTCTGTAGAACAGTACAGACAGTCCGGCCACAGGCAGCAAACAGCAGGGCAGGTCACCAACCGTCAGCCAGATCACAGGGCCCGACAGTCTCCAGCTCAAGTGATGTGTATACCAACAGTGTGGCGAAGCAGGTCTCGACGGAACCTCAAACTATAATGACACGGTGCACAGGTTGGGTGTCCCACAGATAGGGTAGCTCGCAAATGAAGGCAGAGAATTCCTTAAGACAGTTGCACGCTGCTCTGATCATCAGCAAGCAAGGGACTGACAGGTGAGGCTGGTTGAGCCATCTATCTCTTTACCCTTCGATTAAACTGCAACTTATTAACCCCACATGTGTTTATTGGCCAGGTTTGCACAATCAACCAACCAATCACAGATGCCCTGGAAGAAAGACCTGGCAATCTATTTCTGAGAAACCCATCACTGAAATCACAGTGACGCATTATTCCATTCAGACACACCTGGGATTGTCAATGGCAATGGATTCGTTCGTTTATAGGACACCAATGAATTATATAAGCTATTGCTTGATCACCTCTTTACCACATACTGTACATCAGTTCTCATAGTCTCCTTACAGTGGGTATTGTCCTACATTTTCAAATTAGCTAATCAATAAGTAGTGCCAGGATGGAGGGGCTTAATTGGCTAAATTTCCCCCAAACCACGGCTGCCAGGGAAGCACTGAAAATCTTATTCAGCTCTACAGAACTCTAGCACTGCTGTTCATTTTACATTATGTGATGCAGCTTCATTCCCCTGCATCATGACGCATTCGTTCAGCAAACATCCATACTCCATCTGTGAGGTGCCACACACTACGTGTGATCAGACAGTGAAGGCACCGCAGTCTCCGAGCCAGGCCTCACAGAGCTTGGAGCAATGCTACTTGGCACTATCAAGTTGGTTTTCATGAACTGTCATCTTTCTATGCCTGGCATAGAATCTTTTCTATCAGACTGTAGCTGCATGCGGAGAACATTCAGCATCTCTCCTAATCAAGGCCAAATTTCCACTATTCTCCCTGGCACAGAGTAGGTACTCAAAAAAAGATATTTGCTCAACAAGTGCATTGAGGAATGAATTACTGGATAGCTATTAAAGGGAAAGACAATATGGAAATAAAGGAGAGAGGCGAGGCAGACGATAAATCCCCCATTTCATGGACCCAGATTCCCAAGAACAGTGCACACATGTAGCAGTTGGATAGCAAGAGGAAATTTAGTACAATTTTCACCACTAAACTGATGGACAGAGTTCAATTGTCCCACTATTGAGTATCTGGCCCATGGCACTGGTGGATGTCCCCACTCCCACACCAGGAAGAGCGAACTTCAGGTCCAGCATTCCCAAGTTCAATAGCCTTTTCTTTTTAGACTTTAAAAATTGCTGAGGCATGAGAAACTTCCGTTCTTTGCTGGCATCTCTGCACTGTGCCCAGAGAAACAATCATATCAGGTTCAGGAAGGCCAGGGCTTGCAAAGGCAGGGAAACAGGAACTGTCCCCACGGATGTCCTTCCAAGGGAGAATGCCAGAGGCCGAGAACAAACTGTGTGAAATGGGAAACCAGACTTCACCAAGGAACCATCTCAACCCAGCAGCTAGCGAGACCCTCCGCTACAAAGCCCAAGAGCCACAGGTTACCCATAAACACATGCACACGAATTATCTGGGGGAACTGGCCAAGGACCTTTGTTCTGCCAAACACATTCTAACTCCTTAATCCATATGCTATGCCCCCACCAGAAAAGCATTCATCTCTCTCTAGTCTAGCCTAGTCCTCTGTTTACTATCCCCAAGCATCCATTCTTCTCTTCCCCTTTGGCATACATGCTCCCTTCCCTTCCTCTCTGATCAGCAAAGTCCTTTCATCTGTACAGAAAGTAACCTAGTCAGAATTGCCCTCTCTCCCTGAGGACTGCACCAGCACTTCTGTACTTTCTTTGTGGAACAGAAAAAAATAACAGGACTCCCTGGGATAAACATATGAGCCTGCTCTCAGTGATGGCCAAAGGGATCAACACCCAGGCACACCTACAATCCCTGCAAAGGCCTGGCACCCAGGGCAGTGGGTAGGCATAGGTCTATATCCTGCCTGTTACTGCATTCCACCAGGAAAGAGGCAGACCTGAAAGTTCTTACCTGTGAAAACTTTCCAAGTTAGTTGAAAGCAACAGATACCTACATGCATAGCACACACAAGGCACAGAGGAAAGTTCAGACTGTGACTTTGCCACTTACTAGCTATTTGAACTTAGGGGAGTGACTATTAGCACTATGACCTCCCTTTTCCCATCTCTAAAATAAGACTAATAATAAAGTCTTCTTTTAAAAGTAATCATTATTACGGTAGAATTTCTATGCAATCAAGTTCATTTATTAGAAGTGTACAATCCAGGGAAGAAGTGACCTACCCACCACGTACCATACATCACCTCTCTTTGGCGCACTTC
>PVJH01037581.1:7478-17942 GCA_004026705.1 Nesogale talazaci | reverse complement strand
ACAGCGTTCAGCTGTGCCCCGAGCCACGCCACAGGTGAACACAGGGCTTCCTACTCCCGAGAAGAGTTCGAGACACCGCTAGGTTAGCATTTACCACGTTGAATGTAGCACCGTTGATCTTCCTTGTGATCCATTTAAATCTGTCCTGGGTTTTAATCTTTTCTGCTTTTCAATTGAGGCCTTTCATCTGTTTTACTTTGTTACTCTCTCTTTTTTTTTTTTTTGCTTTGTGATTCTTTGTTGTTGTTTCTTTGTGGGCATCACTGCCCCCTGGTGGGAGTAGGAGGCCCAGTCGTGCTCCTGGAGAGCTGCTGCTGGATATGAACCGCCAACCCAGTGGGCCGCAGTCCTGCAACCACTACTCAACCAGTATGCCACCGGGGCTCAGACGCTTTGGGCTCAGGTGTATGTTTTTAAACATTTTCCTGCATATGGAATCCAGGATAGGTAAATCTGCAGAGGCAGTAATTGGAATAATGGTCTCTAGGTTATTTGGGGGGCCAGGGGAGCTAATGATGATGGGTACAGGATTGAACTAAATGCTCTAAAACAGCATTTAATGTTGGGGGTGACTGCACAGCTCTTCTTCATATAACTGAACTATTGAATTGTATGACATGTGAATCATATGCCAATAAAACTGTTGAGAAAGAAAGTAAAGATGTAAAAGAAAGAAGAAAAATGAGTTACAGTCTTGAACACTCAGAGGCGGCTCCTCCTGGTGCTGTAGGCTCAGGCTTCATTGGCATTGACTTGATGGAACGAGGGAGTCCACACACGGGGCTGGCTGGGAAGAATGTACAATTGGGAAGTTGGGAGAGGGACCAGGAAAATGTTACACGGGCTGTAACCCATTAAGTGAATAAATGGTTTAGGCCACACATTCGGCCATCAACTCTTTGGGGACTCTGACACTGTCATCCAGAGTCTCTCATGGACCAATTTCTTTAAAAATTGTCTCTCCTAGAAACAGAAGCACAGGTTCACATTTGTTTCAAAAGGAACAGACTGCATTGCTGCCTCTTCATCTTAAAAGTGTACACACCCTCAGACCAAGATCCAGTTGGTAAGACCGCTGGAGGAGCATGGCGGCATGAACAACAGGGGTAGGGTTGAAATGCCAAGAATCTGATTCAAGTCTAGAAGGGCGCCAAGTAAAGCCTACAAGGAGTCTCATGGTATTTATCCCCTGCCTAAAAGTTAGCACCTCCCCCTTTTAAACAGTCCATTAAAAATAATATAAAAATAAATGGCAAAATAATGATAAAGGGGGCCGAGCCCCGGTGGCGTAGTGGTTGTGCCCAGGACTGCGGCCCACTGAGATGGAGGTTCAATTCCCACTCACAGGAGCAAAGGCTGGGCCTCCTACTCCCACCACCAGGGCAGTGATGCCTAAAAAAAAAAAAAATTTTAAATTTAAAAAATTAAAAAAAATAATGATAAAGGGGGCTAAGCCCCAGTGGCATAAGTGGTTGAGTGCGGGACTGCGGCCCGCTGGCTTGGCGCTTCAAATCCAGTGGCGGCTCTCAGGAGCAGCACTGGGTAGCGCCCACGACCACCAGAGGCAGTGATGCGCCCCCCCCCCCAAAAAAAAAATAATGATAAAGAATATCCATATATCCTTAACCCAGATTCCCCTAGTGTTATTAGTTTGCCCGTTTGGTTTAACATACTCTTTCTCTCGCCTTCAGTAAAACATACATTATATTTTCAATCACTTCATAATGCCTATGAAAGTTGGACACCAAATAAGAACGACTGAAGAAAAACTGATGCATTTGAATTACGATGCTGGAGAAGAATACTGAAAAAACCGTAGACTGCCAAGAGAACAAACATCTGTCTTGGAAGAAGTTCAGCCAGAATGCTCCTGGAAGGCAAGGATGGTCAGACTTCCTCTCACCTATCAGGCCGTGCTGTCCGGAGGGACTGGTCCTGGAGGCCATCGTGCTTGGCAGCACAAAAGAGGAAGACACTCTAGGAGCTGGTGACACACAAAGGCTGCCACCCCGGCCCCCAGCACAGGAGCGATGGTGCGGACAGTGCAGGAGAAGGCCGGGTCCCGATGCGTCCGCACAGACCCAAGCGCACGGAACAGCAACATTGTATGGAGAGTATTTTTTTTTTCAGAAAATTACATCTATCACTGCCCTTTGCCCCAACATACTTCAGAATGTGCTTCCTACACAGAGTCTTATATGTAAGAATTGCGTGTTATCAACTACAGTAAATATAACAGTGACACAATACTTTTAGCTTACTGAATGAAATTTTGTCAAATGGTATAGTAATACCCCCTGACACTCCTCAAGGCTTTAAGTTTACCCATGACACTTTCCTGTCATCTGTCTCTCTCATTCCTTTTATCTGCCACAACCCACCGAGCTGTTTTTGATACATACTGTTTGCAATCAAAGCACCCAGAGTCTTAAAAGAAGATGTGGACTTAATCGAATGGGTGGGGTTTTGTATAAGTATCACCCTCCAGGTTTTTTTTGTTTTTTTTTTTTTGGTGGGGGCATCCCTGCTCTCCGGTGGTGGGAGCAGGAGGCCCAGCCCCACTGCTGGAATTGAACCTCCGTCCCAGTGGGCTGCCGTCCCACGCACAACCACTCCGCCACCGGGGCTCAGCCTCCAGTTTTTGTTTGTTTTTTTAGGGCATCACTGCCCTGGTGGTGGGAGTAGGAGGCCCAGCCTTTGCCCCGGTGGAGCTGGAATTGAACCTCTGTCCCAGTGGGCCGCAGTCCCGCGCACAACCACTCCGCCACCGGGGCTCAGCCCCAGCCTCCAGTTTTTGCAGCTCAAGTTGACCCTTCCCTGGTAAAAGAGCCTTTTGGTGCCCCAGAGTGTCGAAGCCAGACCCAGGGCACCCTGAGGCTCACGCCCTGGTGAGACCTGCCTTGACTTCCCTCATACGTGGTCCAACCTCAGGGGAGCAAGAGAAGCATTACCGAATACGAAGGGGCCCAGAGCAGTTAAGTAACCGGACTCAACCACTCAGGGCCCTCACTGGCACACATCTTAATTAGGTTTTAATACAAGTAATTTGATAACGACTCCTGGCTGTCCACTACGGAACTGCCAGCGCTGGAAGCTTTTGATTGAGCTCCTCTTCCCTCTGTTCGGAGGCGGCCTCCCCGCCGACCCTTGTCAAAGAACCCCATCTGCTGGTTGCCACGGTAACTGGAGGCGACCAATTGAGCTGAACAGAGTGACTCAGAAATACGAGCTGCAGCCAAGGGAAGGCTGCTAAGAGCAATAAATCATTTAGTAAAAGGGGTCCTCCACACGGTGATGAGTGCTGGGGTAATACGATGGCATAACTCTTCCAGCTAGACGGTCCGGGACAGACCAGAGTGCTTTGGCTTGCTGGAGGGCTTCCTGGGTTTCCTGTGGGTGCCAACAGCAGAAGAGCTGAGTCCTGCCCACTCATGTGCCACCGTTGGAAAGGACGGCACACGCCGGGGTCAGTTTTTAATAACGGGGCTGCTAGATGCAGGGATTTCAAAGAGCGTTATGAAAAGCAGTCCAGCACTCCGGGCACTCCTCGCCCCATCTTCTTTGTCTTTTCTAAGTGGCCCAAGCACACATCAGGCCCCAGGACCCCAGGAAGCCCCCAGGCCTTGCAGAAGGTGGCAAAGTAAGCAAAGATCCCAATGACTCCGGAACACCACAGCTTCGCAGCAGCTCCCGGTCATCAATCTGCTCGCAGGTGCTTCAGGCAAAACCACCTCCAGGCACACATCTTGCAGCCCTTGCAGAAAGGAGGGGAGATGGGATGGAGCCCCGAGGGTTGGTCTACGGATACAGCCTGCTCCCAGGGACGGTCAGCATGTTCTCTCCCCTAATAGGCATTAGCCAGGGCTGTTTATAAAAACAACAGCAGCAACAACAAAAATGCATCTTTTTTCTAGAGGAGGGCAGCGATAATCAGGGCAGCATGAGGGTCCTTCTGTGGGGCTCCTCTCTGTGACAGGAGCTGCCCACAGCACAGCCTCACCAGCACATATTACCTTTCTCAGCCACCCACATCCCCCCTTCCTGGGAAGCCCTGCTGTGCAGACCAGGAATGTTAAGATGTTAAGGAAATCAGTCCCAACCTGCGACATCGGTCTTCCCTGCTGCACGGAAGCTTTCTATGCCGCCTCTTTGGGGCAAGAGTCACGGGCAGTAGAAACAACTTCGCCACTAGTAAATTCTAAAGAGTCAGGGCCTACAGGACAAGGAGGCAGTCGGGCAGGTGGGAGGGGCTGGGGCAGACCCAGCCAGCCAGCCTTTCTCTTCCCAGGCTCCAGGCTGCCAGGTGAAGAGAAGCATGAAAAGCAGAATCAAGTGGCCCACATGACAGTGAGAGTTCCCTGTATCTAAGTTCTCCCCAGAAAATTTTCTGCTGAAGAGTAACTGCCAGACAGGACACACATTCCTCAATGCCCCACCCTATGCCCCAATCTTAAAAAGCTGCCCCCAAACTCAGTCGTAGAGATTTCTTTTCTTTTCTCATCACTGCCCTGGTGGGGGTAGGAAGCCCAGCCTTGCTCCTGGAGAGCTGCTGCTGGATTTGAATCGTCAACCCTGGGGGCCGTAGCCTTGCACACAACCACTGCGACACTGGGGCTCAGCTTCATTCGTAGGATTTTAGTGAAATGCAGTCGATGGAATTTGGGCGTGAGCACGCCTGAACCAGCCTACCCTGATACTCAGCGAGCACAAAACCCAGCTCTCAGGCATCACTGTGTCCTGGGAACTCCAGCCCCACCTCCCACCCCCCACGCTGGGCAACTGGGCTTCTTTCTGCGCGTTGAATCTGCGCCAAGTTCACTGTGCACCTCCCACACAACAGCACCTGCTCTCGGGCCACTTCTGAGCCAGCAGACCTCCAGCGCCCTGGGCCCTGGCCTGCACCCTCTCCCTGCTGGGTCTGGGGCTGCATGGGGATGGGCACCCGCCCCAGCCTGCCTGTGTTAACCACTGGCTCCTAGCCCATCACGACCTCACAGTGGCCCTGCTACCCCTGCCTGGACCTCAGGTTTGGACAAGCCTTTCTGCTGTCCGCGGGGTCGGGGGTGGGGGGCTCCTCGCAGCCTCAGAGCAGAGCCGACACCTGGAGGTGGGGCGAGGGCAGCCTGCTGCCCGGCAGCAGGAAGCTGGGTGCAAGCATCTGGTTCAGGAGACTCCGTGGGGGGCTCACAGGGCCTCTGGATGTTGGCAGAAGGAGAGGATTAACCCTAGCTGGCAGTTGAGGCAAGGTGAAAGCTTCATTAACCCTATGCTCATGTCCTGCTTTCTTTCCCTTGAGAAACAATGAGGAAAAGTTTGATTTCCCTGTGGTGTGGAAGGCCACTGCATGTCTTGGGTTTTCTTTCCTTCTAATGCCTTATTTGTAAACAAATAAATGAATCACTGTGTGTAGACGATCATGCAAGACTCACATTTTAATTAAACAGGAAAAACAATCTTGGCTGATAAAGCCCAAAGAAATGGTCAATTCCATTTTCATTTAAAGTTCGCGATTTGTCTTCCGGTAGGGCATAAATAAGACTGGCAAGAGTCGTTAGGAACTCAAAGAAGTGAAAACCAGAAAGTAATGGGAACGGTGTTTATTTCATTTTGTTTTCTCGTTTTTGTTGAATAAGCAAACGGATGTTAAGAGCAACCTTAAAATATGCCAAGGAAGACAGGGCTTGGTGATTCCATGAACAATATTTTTCAGAGTATCCCTTCAGGGCGCAGTTGTTCATACTTGAATTCCCTCCCCCTCTTTACAAAGTTACCATTAGTTTCACTTCTGAGTCCTACATTGAATGCTTTGTCTCTGCTCACTCTCCCGATTTCTCCATATTTCAATTCCCAGACACTCTTGAACTTTTACACACGCTGCCAGTTTGAGCCTGCACAGAATAATCAGTATATTAATTCCACTCTGAGACAGTGAGATTTTTCTAACACAATCTGCCCAACCTGAACTCTCTGCTTCAGAAACACTTAGCCTTAAAAAGAAACTCAGCACGAGCCTCCTAAGAAGCGACATGTAACAGACAGTGCATGTGGCGCTGGGCGTGCAGCTCAGGATTGAGGGAGTTTTTACTTTGTTTCTTCCGTGCCATGTGCATAATGTGCATGTGGACCAAACTGACATCAGACATTTAAAGCAGGAGAGGAGGGGGGGAGGGGGATATGACAGTGGCAGGAGAGAGGGAGAAAATATGTTGATAAAAACAGCAACTTCTGTTAATCTACATTTTTCAGTCACTGTCTTAATTTAAAAAATATGTTACTGTTTGCATTGTTTCAAGGAATTCTAATGCTGACAAATATCGGACCATATATACTTGAAAGGGCCTCATTAGCGCATAATCAAAATTCTTCCTCCACAGATCCCACCCCAATAGATCTTAGGGGATAGGTACAACAAGAATACACTAACACTTAACATACTCAGCTTCAAATGAGCTCTGAAAGAAAAAACAAACAAACAGAGTGCTTTTTAGCTTACTTGTACTAAATGAGTCTATTGTGATCCCATAAACACGAGGGTGAACCCTACCTATGGTTGCTAACCATTGGCATCAACTCGATGGCGGTGGTGTTTTGTTGGTTTCTGTGTTTCTTTTGGTGGGGTGTTTACATGAGGTGAGAAGAAAATTATCCTGTGAAGGAGTCACAAAAACGCAGGGTATTTTAATTGCAATTTCTGGGTGACATCTTTATCCTTGCAGAAAATAGTTATTTCTAACAAAGTTGGTAACGCTTTACAAATGATTCTCAGGTGATCCTGTTTAGGCTGGTAAAATCGTTTTTCTGGACCCACCATCACATAGTCTCTTGGCCTTGTTGCTTGCTTTTGTGGTGTTGGTGTTGGTGTTTTTTTGTTTGTTTTTAGGGCAGTCTTGCCATCATCACATGGCAAAAGAGAGAATGTGTTTTCATTGCTCAAAGCATCTTTGGGAGAAGTGGCCATTCACATTAGCACTGGTGCTTCAGGGGGCCTGTGACAGTTGACCACAGAGGACTCACTCGTAATGTGATCCATTTGCTGGGGCCTATCCAACTGGGCTCACTGCCATTGAGGAGAAGGTGGTGGGTCCAGATCCTCAAGGGGGTTTCGCTTCCGTAGTGGGTAGCCCAGACAGAAAACACTGGCCCCCCACGCTCCAGGACCTTGCCTACTTACTGCAAAGGGAGCTGATGGCTTCATTAGACATAGGGACCTGACCTTTGCCTGAATCGAACCAGTGCCTTCGTCGTCCATTACACCCAGAGCTTCCGAGTGCATGGTCACCACCACTGTGGCGGTTCGCGGGCAGCCACGGAGTCAGAGCTGTGGGCCGGAAAATGCAGTGGGAGGACACAAAGCACGGCTACGAAGGCAAACGGAGAAGCTTTGCTCTGGTTGCCGGTGCACAGGGTGCCCCACTGTGCCTTCTGCTTCCACCCGATCAAAACGAGAGAAGGGGCCCGAGGACTGCCCAGAGTGGAGCTCTTGCTGACGGCTCCATTCTTGACACTTAATCGTTCCAGGTTTGCTTTCCAGAATCACAAGGTCTCAAGCTGCTATGGAACGGGCACGATGGGATGATTATATATCCATCTCTTCCTCTCTGGATAGGCATGCATATCTGTATGTTTCCATCTTTATCTATTAAAACGGTGCCACGGGGTTTCTGAGACCATAAGCCTTCCGGGGAGCAGCCAGCCTCCTCTTCCTCCCGAAGAGTAGCTGGTGGACTCAAACCGGCTGGCTGACCTTGCTATTCGTAGCCTGCTGCTTAAGTGATTGCGCCACCAGGCTCCCTGGTCGACAGCTCCAGATATTTAGTTAGGTATCTGAAAGGAGTCTGTCTGAGGGAACTCATGCATGCCAACTCACACTTTAAAATGTACATCTTAACACCTACACTCTGGGTGAGAAGTAAATGGTCTTCCTTCTGTTCGGAGGCAGAATCATGGCTTAGAGACAGACGTGCTTCCAGGTCAGCCTGGCTGTAGGCAAGCACCATTAAACCGAGGTAACAAACCCACTGCAGCCTCCAGCAGTCACACACAAGAACGCTCCCGCAAGACAGTTCCTCGCCTCCGCTCACCCTGCTGGCCACACACAAGGCCCTCCTCCAGTGCTGGATGACTCCCAAAGCCAGGTAAGCCTAGGCTTACTTACATTTGCTACTAATCTGCAGTCATAGTCTCACAATTCACCACATCTCCGTGTGGCTGGCATTTGTCCCTTCCCAACCCCACAATACCTTGCTACAGAAGCCGAGCCTCATTTCAAGTGTACAGTTCCTGACAGGGCAGGGAAACTCAGTCAGCCACATAAGCATGGGTGTACTTATACTTTCTTACTCATTTCGAGTGAACAGCCTCAAATGCCTTTCATCCTGCCCTGGACCAAATAAAACTCTCAGCTACCGCACTGAGAAATGAAAGCTTTTCTGTCACCGTGGTCCTCATCATTGTCTGGGGTTTGGGGTGTTCAGGGGGGACAGTACAGAGCTGTCCATAGCTCGGCCCTGACGGAGGCCGGCACGCTGTGTGGGTCTGAAGGACTCCTTAGTTACCACAGAAGAGAAGGGGTGCGGGGGGTAGAGGGAAAAAACAAAAAACAAACCAAGCAGACAAGAAGGTTGGGAAGAACCCACGAGTGCAATTTTAAGTTGAAAAGTTCTGAGTCCGTTCAAAGAACATTCAGAGAAGAATACATAATACAGGGGGAGACAAGGGCAGCAGTACTCGCCTGAGGGCCAATTGCCTCTCCAGCAGCGGCAAGGCTGTTCCTGGGCTCACAGGACCATTTGTCCCCTTACACAATCTCCTGAAGCCATTTAGAGAGAGCTCAAACAACTGCCTGTACCAACACGACACATGGCTTCCCATCCCGACTCTTTGCTAATCCAGACGCTCCAACCATCTTTCTTTAAGACGCCATATGGTTGGCAGAAGCCTGTGGATCTAGCAGCACATCTGCTTGTACGTTTCTTCTTCCCTCCATCCCCCCAGCAAAAGAGGGCTAGAGAGACAGACCGAGAGGAGGCTGTGCAGGGAGACCTCTGCCTTGACCGAGAGCGGGGCTTCAGCACTAGTACAAAAACAAAGCAAAATGTCAAAAGAAGGACTGGGAGTTCATTTTTCACTAGAAAACAAGGCAATTTCATTTGCTTGTAAGTGATTTCCAGCCGGATCAGGAAAACAAAGGATGACGGCCGTTTCCCCCAATAATCGCTTTAGAATCGCCCCCAAGCACTCGCCCTTGGGGTCACGGAGGTGTTTTCCAGCCACAGGACAGGAACGGCACCTTTCTGGAAGCTGGCTTTCTCCTCATCTTTTCGGTCAAGGAAGACAGACAAGCTGAGAAACTAGCACGTACTCGAAGCCCGCTTTGTTAGCAAGCACAGCTCGGCTGTATGCTAATGAGCCGGCATTGACACACTGCTTTTCTGGTATGATGAGCAACGATTGTTGACACTGTTGAAATCCTGGCTCTCCTGGCCTGTGAGCGCCTGGGCTGCCTCCTTGGAACCCAGCTCCCAGTGAGACAGGCTGCAAAAATAATACATTGACTCTCCTGAGCGCCGAAATCTGTTCGTTTGTAACTTAGAGCTGTTGAAGGGGGGTGGGAGATACACTGGGGGAAAAAATGCTAAAAGTAGGATCGAACCAGGATTCTAAAACACATAGGTAAAAATCTGAACGGAGAGTTAAACCCGGTAGATGTATGTGTGCGATGAAGGCCAAAACAAAACCCTGAAGGGCCGGGTGAGGGCTGTCTGTCTGGCCTCAGTCACCTCCGGGGCTTGCCTGGGCCTTTGGCCTGTAGCTGAGCACCTGGTGCTCTGATGTCGGGACAGCCCCCTCGGTGCCACCCTCTGGGTCAGGTGAGGCACAGCATGGCTGACTGCTTTCCAATTTTAGTATATGTGCTGCCGAAGTGAGCACATGGCTGACTTCTTTGTAAGTCTGAAGAACAATGTGTTGGCTTATCATGCCATATCTGGAGAAAGGTGCAGCCCAAAGAGTTGGCAGATATGGAAGGGTGAAAAGACCAGTTGCAGGTGTTGAGTGTTGAGCACATTCTGTAAAGCGTGTCTTTTACCAACCCAGAGAACCCTTAGAGGTAAGTAAGGTTATCCCAATTTTGTAGGCCAGTTATAATTACTATGTAAGTTGAGGCTTCCAACTGTCCTTTCGGTTCATTGATAACCTACAATATGAATGAAAATTCCTATCACTGAAATGTAAAAACCGGCAAAGTGACTTGAGAACATTGATTGTTTTTGGTTTTTGGGGCATCACTGCTCTCTGGTGGTGGGAGTAGGAGGCCCAGCCCCACTGCTGGAATTGAACCTCCATCCCAGTGGGCCGCAGTCCCGCGAACAATCACTACGCCATCGGGTTTCAGCCCAACATTGCTTGTTATAATTAAAAATATCATAAATTATCCCTTCAAAAAACAATGCCCTTGCTGAGCCC
>PVJH01037580.1:0-17821 GCA_004026705.1 Nesogale talazaci | reverse complement strand
GGGGGGCATCACTGCCCTCAGGTGGTGGGAGTAGGAGGCCCAGCCTTTGCTCCGTGGAGCTGGAATCGAACCTCCATCCCAGTGGGCCGCAGTCCCGCGCACAACCACTACGCCACCAGGGCTCAGCTCTTAATTTTTAAAAATTTTAAACACTAGTGATCATCTTCCTTGAATTTTTGCAACAAGCTTATGGGAATGCTCCACAGGAAGCAAGAGCTTTTAAAGGATCATGAATTTTAAGGAAGGTTAGGAGGATGAACCAAGAGAGGGATAATCATCCATACCTCCTACAAATGAAGAAGCTGACTGAAGTCCGAAAATGGGTGGTAGAAGATGGCAGAGTTTCCACTGATTGGCTTCTTGCCGAAGCTGGGATCTGAGATAGGGATGTTCACTTGTAGATGAAGCGGTCATCTTGGCCTCAGCACACTTGGCTTGATGAGTACTGCTGCTAAAAGCTGTGAAATTCCTGCAAGAGAGGTCAGCTCAGAAGAATATGGTGACTTTTTCTTTATAGATTTTCTCAAAAGATAAAGGATGATCTGAGAGGCTTATTATGTAGACATGTGATGAGCACATCTTCCCTGCAGCCCTGATCTTGTCCTTTTAGTTGTATTTTTGCTCCACAAGTTATCAAAGAACACATTCTGATTTCCCCAGAGGAAGCCAAAACTGCTGTTATAATGGTATGAATTTTAAAAGTGCAAAATTCTTTGAGCAAAGATTAAAGCTGTAGAAATACTGTCTTCAGAAGTGTATTGACCCAGATAGTTGATCTGTTGATGAACAGCAGCTTCACATAAGATTCTTTTTCCTATTTGAACTGCGTTTATTCTAGTACTAGTTAGACAATAGGTACAATTTTTTTTGGGGGGGGGCATCCCTGCTCTCCGGTGTTGGGAGTAGGAGGCCCAGTCCCACTGCTGGAATTGAACCTCCGTCCCAGTGGGCCGCAGTCCCGCGCACAACCACTACGCCACCGGGGCTCAGCCCTCCTAGGTACAATTTTAAAATAAACTTTTTCTTTGCTAATTTTTTAGTGCTACAATAGTAAATGATAGAAACTACTTTTTTTCCCTTTCTCCACTCTCCCCCTCCCCCTCTCCCCATGAACCGTTAACAATTTACACATTGTTATTACTTTTTCATATCACATAAGATTTTAATAATCAAGAATTTGTATTGTAATCTTTTTTCATTGTAATCTTTAAACACTAAAAGAATACATCAGGGTCATGCTAATAAGTGGAAGTGAAAAACGGAGTACTATTTTAAATGTGGGTCTAAGTTTAAATCTATTTCAGTAATGATAATAAGTCGGCTAAAGATTACAATTGTCTAAATAGATGCAAAAGAGTTTTTTTTAATTCAATTATTTACTATATACAAGACAAGACCATTGTCATTTAATAGATTCCAACATCATAGTGGTCCTGTGAGACACTAAAACTGCCCCACTGGGCTCCAAGTCTTATAGGACCATGACTGCCTCATCTTTTTCCTGTGGAGCAGCTTGTGTTCTCAAACCACTAATCTAATTAGCAACCACTGGTCCTTATGTACATGACACATACCTAAAATGTAAAGGTACAGAGTAAAAATAGGGGACGTGATATGCTGTACAAATGCAACTTAGCAAAAACTATCGTTACTTTTTCAGTCAACGTAGAAGATGAGGCAAGAGATGTGCATTAGATTTTTTTCTTCATCAAAAAAGGTTTAATTCAGGCTGAGCCCCGGTGGCGTCGTGGTTGTGTGCGGAACTGCAGCCCACTGGGTTGGAGGTTCAAATCCAGCAGCAAGGCTGGGCCTCCTACTCCCACCACCAGAGGGCAGTGATGCCAAAAACAAACAAACAAAAAGCACAATTAAAAGGTTTAATTCGCCTAGGAAATATGACAGATATTTACTCATGTTTTCATTATGTACATAGATCCGTTGTTTAAAAACTTAGGGGAAAAACCACATTTATGTCAGCTTTCTAAGAGAGGACCTTGTGAAGCACTCCTCTCCTGGATATTGCTAGGTCATGTCAGGTTGGTTCTCACTTGCAGCAGCCTTGTTATGTTTGCGCCCATTTTTGGAAACTATTTTGCCAATCCTCCTCACTGAGGATTTTCCTCTTTTTTTTCCAACCTTCTCTCAACTTTATCAAGCATGATATCCTTCTCCAGACAGGGATTCGTTCCTCCTGATAATATGTTCAAAGTACATGAGAATCTTGCCATACTCATTCCTACAGAGTATTCTGACTGCAGTTCTTCCTAAACCAGATTTGTTTGTTCTTCTGGCAGTTCATGGCATATTTGATATTATTTGTTTTTATGGGCATCACTGCCTCTGGTGGTCGTGGGTGCTACCCAGTGCTGCACCTGAGAGCTGCTGCTGGATTTGAACCGCCAAGCTCGCGGGCCGCAGTCCCGCACTCAACCACGCAGTCCCGCACGCCACCGGGGCTCAGCCCATATTTGATATTCTTCACCAACACCATGAATCACAGGCATCAGTTCTTCTTCAGCCTTAATCATTTTTCAGCTTCTGCATACCTGATTGAAAATACCATGGCTTTGGGGCTGAGCCCCAGTGGCATAAGTGGTTGAGTGCCGGACTGCGAACTGGAACTTTGGTACTTGATGAAAAATTTTATATCAGACATGCATGAACATTATGATTCATCAAGTTATAACACATCAAGATGATTAAAGAGCCACTTGTAAACCTTATGTGCTATTTATGATTTTTAAAGTCTGTTCTATTTAACACTAACCAAAAAATGAACCCATAGATAAAACAATGTATAACATGTTAAATGTACAGTTTTGACACTAGGTGGAGCAGTTTACTGGAGAAAGGCTTATTGCTCTATCTCCCTTCAAATAAGCCACTTTTTAAACAAAGAACTCCTGGAGAAGACAAACTCCCAACTGCATTTTATACTTAAAATGTAGCTATAAGTACCTACAAATATCTAGCTATAAGTAGAAGACTGAATATATTTTATAGAAAACTTTTTTTCTTTGACACATTTTAACCATTGGGCTTCCTTACATTAGGGATTCAACACAAAAAGAATTTTCACCTTTTATGCAATAAGAGTTGCCTTGTCTTAAAGCAGTTATGAAGCAGAAAATATTTAAAAATACTTAATGAAGAAAAACCTTTTATTAGAAGCTATAATATCAAGGTTTTATCCTTAGTCATTGTTTGACAAACTATTTTAATAGAAAAAAATACTTGGCTCTTTAACAGTTAAATGCAAAGAAAGTTTAAGATATTTGTCCCTGTGAAGAGTTAGAGGTTTATTTATGCTTAAGAGACAAATTAATCTTATCGCTACAATGTGTGGAGGAAGTTATACATTTTTTAGAGTCTGTTGTCTTGATTGCTGTCATATTAAAAAAGAACTTTTGTGTATAGCACCCCATTACCTTGAATTAATAAATACATTATAACTTTACATGTTCTTTTCCTTTGAATCTAATACTTTTTGACTCTTAACCTATGCATTGTCCAAAGTCAATGTTATTTGTAAAACTTCGTGAATGTGGATTGAAATGAAATAGTGTGCTGAAAAATATGCTTGTGCTTATTAAAATAAGTAGTGCTTATTAATTGCTAAGAGATATGTGCAGTGATTCTTTTTTTTTTAATTGGTATTTTGCTATCATTTCTATTCGACTTTTGATTATTGCTTAATTGCTCACCTGTGTGTCCCTCTGAGGGAAGAAAAAAGAAGGAAAGAAATGAGAGATGTGTTCTCTATAGGCATAATGACTGGGGATATCAGCATTCAGTGACTCAGTGTTCTTTCAGGAAGGTCAGCCGACCAGCTCAGAAAAAGGTCTGTTTGCTTTTTGTTTGATGAGAACATGGTCAGCACTTCTCCCAGCTTTTTCCCAAAGAATGACTCATCTATTAACTCTTTTAAGAATCACCACATCAAAAGATGAAGCCAAGGTTTCTGGGATATAAAGCTGAGGTTTAACCAAACAACAAGTATGTACAGATGGGCTAACTAAAGTCACTATTTATTCATCTGTCATTAAATGAAAGCTAAGGAGGTTCAGTTTAGCTTAAATCTGTTGTGCTGGACACACTTTTAAAACATTTATATTTTACTTTCTAAAAATAACTCCATAAATATGTGCTCCATTTCTCCTGAAAACTTAAGTCAACCTTATAAGATATTTGCCCCTTGGTAAGACTCATAGGTTTACACATGCTTAAAAGTCTGGTATTATTTCATTGCTAAATAAACAATGTACTTTTTTTGTCAAACTCATCTTTAATTAATTGTAATAAAAATGGCTTCAAAAGAGTACCTTATAATTTGCAGCATCAACTAATTCTATTTAGTTTACATTTCCTTTAATTTGGTTATTGTTTTATTAAGATTTTTTTTACTGTATAAGTTCATATCTTATCATGAGACCTATGTAAGGGCAGATATTATTAGGCTTTTTATCACAAGAAAGGATGAAATAGACATTTAATATGATTCTATCCGCCTAATAAGTTATTGGTATATTCAGAAAACTAAAAACCTTATTTATACTCCAAATAGTGCTTTTTCAGATACAGAATTATATCTTCTAGAGACATATCAGTGGCTGAATTTCTGAACTTTTTATAAGGATACAAATGCTCATCAAATGTTTTAGTGCCTTTGATAGCAATAGCGTTTATGCTCCATCCCGTTAAGCTTTGAGAAGTAGAATTTGTGTATTTGCACAGAGTTTCTAAAGTCCCCTACGTTAAGCTGAAGCACAGTGCAGGTTTGCAAGTCATACAGACAACCATTTGTCATCTCTCATTTGTTTACCACTCAGATACTCTTAATGAATCACATTCCAGACTAACCACTGACTCCCTTTTGTCCCTTAGTGAAGGAGTGTGGCAAACAAATGGTTTCCCAGTGAATCAGCACGGGGATTCTTGATTTTATTACCTTTGCCCTAAACTTTCCAGACAGAACTAATTGGAGATTTTGCCTTTGGGATCTGACTTAACTTCTGTGTGTAGATGATAGATTAGGTTTTGAATTGACTTTACAAATGTTATGCAAACAATTCCAGTCTAAGGACTGTTTTGTGAGTTGGGACAGACCCTCACAGAGTAGAAGAATGTCTGTCTGTCTCTCTGTCTACTCTGCTTCCTTACAAGGCACACAGGTACACACCACAGTTTTTCCCAAATAGGATATCATATGCTTCATCTTGTTTGATAAAGAGGCTTGACTAACTTGGGTTTATACTGAA
This sequence comes from Nesogale talazaci, assembly GCA_004026705.1. Classification (NCBI taxonomy): domain Eukaryota; kingdom Metazoa; phylum Chordata; class Mammalia; order Afrosoricida; family Tenrecidae; genus Nesogale; species Nesogale talazaci. Next base: position 12,563 of record PVJH01037580.1, on the reverse strand, counting down.
CTGATACAACCATTTAAGGTTTTCGGTTTTTAAAACATATCCCTGGAAGAAGGAGCCCTACAATAAACCCAACTGGATCCCGTCAGTCCTCCTTGGGCTTATGTTAGTGCTACAAGGTAAGGCGTGCACTGATGGAAACTTTACACCAAGTTAGGGGTATTGTTGCATGGTACAAATTCAAGTAGGACAGTTTTACCTTTTTAGGATAAGTTGTGTGTGTGCGTGTATTTTTTTTGTGTGTGTGGTATCACTGCCCTGGTGGGAGTAGGAAGCCCAGCCTTGCTCCCAGAGAGCTGCTGCTGGATTCGAACCACCAATCCTGGGGGCTGCAGTCCCGCACACAACAACTGCACCACCGGTACTCAGCCTTTTTTGTTTTTGGATGTCTAAATATCTCATATTTAGAACTATTGCCACTGGTGGTTCGGTGTTGGACCTCTAACTGCCAGGTCAGCGATTCAAATCTGCCAGTCACTCCTTGGTTGAAAGATGGTGTTTTCTGCATCAGTAAAGATTTATAACCTTGGAAACATTGTAAAAGGTCAAGATGAGTCAGAATCAACCATCAGTGGATTGTTTTTGGTTGGTTTTTTGTTGTTGTTGTTGTTGTTATTTTAAGTGGTCTATAAAGGACCTCTGGTAGCACTGTGGTTAAAGCACTCAGCTGCTAAAGCACTCAGCTGCTAACTCAGATGGAATCTGCCACTTCTTCTGCAGATGCGACTGACGGCTTCCATTCAAAAGTACAACCTCAGAGACTTTATAAGGCAGTTCTGCTGCGTCTTATAGGGTTGGTATGGGTTGGAATTGACAAGACAGCAGTGAATTAACAGGAATTACTTTATTTTTGTGCAAATAGCATGTACATTATACAGTGTTTAATATGGACAGCCCCTGCATGTTATTTTCATAAGTGGGCTCTGTGGATAGTTTTTACATCTTTGACATCAATGTCTTTCTTTTTCTGTCTAGCGGATTTAATGTTATCCTTCTTGGTGCCTGTTGACATGGTGGTTTGGTTCCTAGCAGACTCACCAACTTGCCCTCACACGCCTAAAGAAGCCCCTCTCCCAGCAGAATTCTTTTTCCACAAACTGCCGCCCTCCAATGCAGGGAGAAGTCCTCTCCTCCCCACAGCAGCCCTCTCTAGGTCTGTGCACCAGAAGCCACTCAGAGCGGTGAGGTTGGCGCATCACAGCTGCATGCATTTCGCTCAACTGCCTATCTGTGTTTGAGTCCGCTGCCCCCAGAAAAGTGGTGAATGTATGAGAACTGTGGATACAAAGGGGTTGCTTGCCTCTGGTTTAGAAGGAAGAGGTCTATCTAGGGCATTGAGCAACTTCCGCCTTTATGGGACTTGGACTGGCATGGGCAATGTGTAATATACCTTGACACTGATTGACTACAAGAAATTATCTGCTGTCAGACCCAACTTGAAATATCTCTAGAAAAAATACACATTTTCCATATGTATTTTGATTTTATTATTATTATTTTCTGGCTTCTGTCAGACTTAACCCCAGACTTCTTTTTTTGGTTTTGTTTTGTTTGGGAGTGGCATCATTGCCCTCTGGTGGGAGTAGGAGTCCCAGCCTTGCTCTTGGAGAACTGCTGCTGGATTTGAACTGCCAACCCAGTGGGTCGCAGTCCCGCACACAACCACTATGCTACTGGGGCTCAGCCCCCTCCCAAGACTTAGCTAATACCTTTAATCCACAAATAGGATCAAAAGTAACATTCTTGGGCTAACCCCTGGTGGTGTAACTGGTTGAGTGCGGGACTGCCACCTGCGGGCTTGGCTGTTCAAATCCACCGGCTGCTCTCAGGAGCAGCACAGGGTAGCTCCCAAGACCATCAGAGGCAGTGATGCCCCCCCAAAAAAGTGGGGGGAAGTAACATTCTTGACTTTGGGGTGAGAGTAGATAGAACTGAAATTTACTTTTGGAAATGTGATACCTGCGTGGAACTTTTAAACATAATTTTGACATTTCTGCTGGGTGTGTGGGTGTGGGTTTGGATGTGCACACACACATGCATATGTGCACACATTTTCTGTATGGGTCTGCTCTTTGCAAATATTTATATGCTACTCCTGAAGCTAAAGTAAAAATTAGTACTGCTTTAGTTCATTGGGAGCTTTTATAGATAGTATAATATACAACACTTATGAAAGAATATAAATTGTAAAAATGTAACACTTTATTTAACTACAGAGAGTTTTTTAAAAGTTGAAATCTGTTTTCCACAAATACCTACATCTGCTCATATTAGGTTAGAAATCCTATCCCATGATCTCAGTATGGTTTTACTGTCATCCAGACATACTCTTGGTTGGCCAAACACTACATCTTTTATCCTGGACAAGGCAAAGCTATTCCATTATCAAAACTTTGGAAATCTAATGTAATACAGGTCATGAGACCAGATATATGGGACTTTGAACTGAAGCAAAACCAGATGTATGATATGTCACAAATAGCTGACCTAACATGTTGAGTTACATTACTTTAAATGATTGTACTAAATTACAAAGCAGAAAGTGGATACTGTCACTTTGTTGGAAGTCTGATGTTTCATCATAAGCATGTTACAAACTTAACCTTATCATTAAAGAGAACTTGCATTGGCAGTAATAAAGGAACTCTAAAGAGATCTGTGTGCCCTTAATGTGTGTTATCTACCGGGATCTAACAGGAATGTGTAGATCCTTCTGTGCTAGGGAAGAACCATCCATGCTATGAACAGCTATTTTTGCTTCCTCTGTTACCCTCATATAAATCAAGGTCAGTGTGCCCAATTAGGAATATTAACCTTTGGAGAACTATTCCTTAAATACTTAGGAAACTTGTTGTATTTGCTTAAGAAATACTCTCCATTGCTGATCTTTACCTTGTAATATACCAAAAAACAAAACCAAAAACACAAACTCACTGCCACTGAGGTGATTCTCCTATAAAACAGAACTCTTAGGACCACGTAGAACATCCTTTTTGGGTTTTTGAGGCTGTAAAATCTTTATAAGAGCAGAAAGCCTCCTCTTGAACAGCTGATGGGTGGGTTCAAACTGCCAACCTTGTGGTGGCTCATCGCCCAACATTTAATCCTAATGCTACTCGGCCTTATGCTTCAGGCGTGTGACATCACGTCATACGTATTGTTAGAGCCTTAAAATCATATACTCTATTTCTTTCATCTTGTGTTTTCACAGCATTTTTCTTTTCCTTTTTCTTATTTCTTTTTTTTTGTTTTTGTTTTTGGTTTTTGGGGTATGCCCTCTGGTTGTGGGAGTAAGAGGCCCAGCCTTTGCTCCTGTGGATCTGGAATTGAACCTCCATCCCAGTGGGCCGCAGTCCCGTGCACAACCACTATGCCACCAGGGCTCAGCCCCCATTTTTCTTTTATATATGTTATAAATACTTTTGTTTGTTTGTTTGTTTTTGTGGACATCACTGCTCTCTGGTGGTGGGAGTAAGAGGCCCAGCCCCACGGCTGGAATTGAACCTCCGTCCCAGTGGGCCGCAGTCCCGCGCACAATCACTACGCCACCAGGGCTCAGCCCTATAAATACTTTTTTTTTTTAACAGTGTTTTGCTTCCAACAACTAGGTATTCTTTAAAGGGATTTTAGAACGAATAGAAAAGTCTATTTTCAGTGTTCTTCTCTCTGTGTAGACTCAGGTTTCCCCTGGCTTCATTTTCTCTTCCACCTCTACTGCAGGCTGCCTGAGGATGTCAGTTAGCGCCTATATGTCTGAAAATGTGCTATTGCATCTTTGTTTTTGAAAACAATTTTCCTTGGGTAAAGAATGCGAGGTTCCAGGCTTTTTTTCTCTCGATAGTTCTATTGTCTTTGTTTGCATTATTTCTCACATTGTTTTATCTTGTTGCGTTTTACATGATGTGATTTTTAATTCTCTCTAGTTGCCTTTTAGACTTTTACTGTATCACTAATTTTCATCAATTTGATTATATAATTAGACTTGAGTGAGTTTACTGGATTTCTTTAATCTGTAGGTTGGTGTTTTTCCACAGATCTGGAAAATATTTGGTCATAATTTCTCTCAACTGTTCTTTGTTCTCTCTCTCTCTCTCTCTCTCTCTCTCTCTCTCTCTCTCTCTCTCTCTCTCTCTCTCGGTCCCAATTTCATACATGTCGGGTTGATTAATATTGTCCCACAGGTCATGCTTATTCATTTCTTCCTTAGCGTTTTCTTTGGTATCCTTTAATTTGAATCCTGCTTCATTTCCCCTGAACTCACATTTCTTTCTCAACTCAGCAAGCTCACCCTTCTCAGTCTGTGCTCCCCCTCTGCGCCCTGTCCTGGAATGTCTCCAGTGTCTCCGGGCACAAAGCCAGGCCCATCAAAGGATTCCTCATTTGTTTCCCTTCTCTGAACAATCAGAAGGTTCTGTACTGCCTGTGGTACGGTGTCTGCAAAGTTGTCTCATACATTTTGTCCAGTTTTCTACTTGGTTATTTAGGAATGAAAGTCTGGTCGTAGTTACTTCATCACGATTCTTGGCAGAAAACCCTCTGTCAGTATTCCTAACCCATGAACAAGGGAGCTCTGACTATTCATGGAAAAACGCCATTATCTTTCAATTCTTCTTTTCCAGAAACATTTTTAAGGCTCTCCTAACTGTATCTGAAGTAAGAACCCCATCCTGTCTCTTTTTGATTCAATGAAAGACTCCTTATGATTGCTCTCGCCAGTGTGTGTGCTGTAACTGTCTTTACTCAGTGTCTCCATGTAGCGTGGCTAAACTGTGGTGTCTCAGACATGGTAGATAGTACTGGAAGGTGTCATTTTTAGAAAATATACTTAAAAGGTAGTTTGAATAGTTATAGCTTTAAAATGGTTTTTAGATACTTGTGTTTGGGTTTTTTATGTAAAGTTACATTTATTTCACTCAAGGTGGTTGTGTTTAGGTCCATAAAGTAACCAGATGTCCTGCTTTTTAACAATTTAACACCATCCCTTGGCATTTTAAAATTAAAATAAATAGGCTGAGCCCTGGTGGCATAGTGGTTGAGTGCGAGACTGCGGCCCAATGGCTTGGCGGTTCACATCCAGCAGTAGTTCTCCGGGAGCAAGGCTGGGTAGCTCCCACCACCACCATAGGGCAGTGATAACAAAACAAAAATTAAAATAAATATATTGCAATACTATTTTATGTTCTATGAACATTTTTGTTGCTCCATATAGACCACATTTTTAATCAAGAAGCCACCCCACCCCACCCCCTGGTCAGTGATGTCCCGCTTAAAATCTGGTCACTTTAGTTTAGGAACCATTAAGGAGTATAATGTTGAAAATAACTTGTGAAGTATGTATTTACTATGTATGTAAATTTCAAGCTACAGACTTAGCAGCCTCTTGAGAAGGAACGAAGACAAGCAGTTGAGTTTCAAGTGTTCATTTTGTCTAAGAAACACCCATCTGCCTCTTTCAGTCTCAGGAATCATGTCCCGGTAGGAAGAACAGACCTTTCTGTGGAGAAACATCCTCAAGTTGCTGGAGAGTTCCTTGTTAAGAATCACTGTTATATTGTTAATATGTGGAAGTATTTTTGTTTGTTTGTTTTTTGTGGGGGAGGGGGCATCACTGCTCTCCGGTGGTGGGAGTAGGAGGCCCAGCCCCACTGCTGGAATTGAAGCTGGGTCCCAGTGGGCCCAGTGGAAGTATTTTATCTAAATGGATGGATTGGAAATGTTGCCTTTCCTTTCCTACCTGTTGCAGAAAGCTCATTAGTTTAGCATCTATGAAGGTTTGGTTTGGGCTCATGTCTACTTACTATCTAAAATTCTGCATTCCAGCTTGTAGACTGCACCGCTTCTAATAAGAGTGAAGGTTGCATTTTTGTTTTTCCAGGTGTGAAATCTTTTGTGCACATAGCATTCAAAGAAATAATAATTGTAGATTCCATAATCAATCATAATTCAAAATGAAGCCAGAATAATGATAAATGCGCTTGTTAAATTTTTCTGCCCTTTTAAATTTCATTATTAACATTTATGCATTTTCATGAATTAAAACACACCCAGAAAAGGGGCACAAATGCTAAATGTCCATGATAAGCTTCGGGTTCAGAAATAGTTGATGATTTGAGTCATTGCTAAGTGTAAAACTTATTTTATTTTTAATTTTATCCTAACTTAAAATGTCTAGTATATTCATAGAAAAACGAGGCTTAGTATATGAACATATTTCTTTTTCAGCCTAACATGGAAACAAGCTTATTTTATATGGGCTCTTACCTTGATAATAGTCAGAGTTCACGAGTGTTTTATTTTCATCGTTGCATGTTATGCATTTTACCTATGAACCACAATTCTTTCACAATGCAATTTTAAAAGAATTGCTTATATGTGAAACATAGCCATATACTGTACTCAACTATTTACTTGTTTAAGAAAAAAATGTTGGAGAAATCTTAATAGAAACCTCCAAAAAAAAAAAAAAGAAAGATTGAAACCTCCAAAGTCAAAAACATTTACTTAACACATTGCAGACGGATCCCGAGTTTATTTGGTCTTTAATGTGTTAACTTGAAGATGGGTTTTGGATCTCCACTACTTTCCCATCCCGTCACATTGATTTGGTTATTTGATTTTTAATTTACTGATTTTAAAATATCCTGTTTTTAATGTGTTAATATAGCTAACAACAGAATCTAATTTTAGGAATTTTTAAAATGATTTTATTGGGGTCTCATACATCGCTTTTTACAATACATAAATACATATATTTTGCCAAGCACCTTCACATGCTTGCTGCCGTCATCATTCTCCAAAGGAATTTCTCACTTCTATGGTTATATGGATATATTAATTCATATGCACACAATTTTTTCTAACAACTTTTGAATATTTTATATGGGTTAATTTATTATTTATATGAATTAATTTCCTTAATCCTACAGCTGCCTTTGGACCTATGTCTTTTAATATTCTCTAGCAGCATGTTCACAATGGCCAACTTTTAGGTCTTAACACCACCTGAGAGTTTTGGAAATTGGCACTTGATTGATTTTGGTAAAATTTAATTACTTTAGAATTGTAACAGTTTAGATCTAGAGACAAGTCTAATTCCCTCATTTTGCAGTAGAATAAACTGCGGTCAAAAGAGCCTAACTCATCCAAGGTTATTTTCCCGTCCAATTTTCCAACTCTTAATTTATTATTCTTGCAGTGGCTCCCAAAACTCACTACCTATTAGAACCCCTGAAAGAGTTTTGTTGTAAAAATTTTGGTTCCCGGGCTGAGCCCCGGTGGCGTAATGGTTGTGCGCGGGACTGCGGCCCACTGGGACAGAGGTTCAATTCCAGCAGTGGGGCTGGGCCTCCTACTCCCACCACCCGAGAGCCGTGATGCCAAAAAAAAAAAAAAAATTATGGTTCCCAGTTCTATTTTTAAATAAATCTATGGTAGGTGAACTGGCATTTTACTCTTTTTTGGTAATTTACATATTCAACAAGTTCCCTAGTGATTCTGATGTAGATACATTAGTCATCCGAAGTCATTCAGTCCTTCTTTCTTTCTTTTCTTTTTTTAAAATTTTTTTTGGGGGGGTTGGGGGGGGCATCACTGCCTCTGGTGGCCGTGGGCACTACCCAGTGCTGCTCCTGAGAGCCGCAGCTGGATTTGAACTGCCAAGCCCACGGGCCGCAGCCCCGCACTCAACCACTTACACCACCGGGGCTCAGCCCCAGTCCTTCTTTCTATGATTTTTTTAAACCCCCATATGTATTCTTGGGAGCCAGTCTTTAGCCCTGGTGGTTCTGATTGACTGTTGGCCTGCTAGCCACAAGGTCATCTGTGTAAATCCAACCACTGCTCTGCAGAAGGAAATCCCGTAAAGAATTACAGTCTCAGGAACCTCACTGTGATTCAGAACAAATTCAGTGGCTGGGGATTTGGGGTTTCTCAGTACTTAAGCCTTTATCATGCATCTAAATATAATCTATTTTTCTTTATAAGACTAATTTGTATTATTTCAAAATAAAGATAAACAAAGCAGCACAAAAATGTTTGTAGAAAAACTTAACTGTTCCTGGTTCCATAGTTTCATTTTTGTTGTGGGATTAAACTGTAAAAGGGTTCGAGCTGGTTACTTCACTAAGTAATGAAAGAGTGGTATTCTAATTTGTGCTTAAAAGAATGCTTTGAAATAGTGATGAAAGAAAGAATTACTAAAGTGACATGTATATTGACGATTCCTTTTTGTTTCTTAACATTTCTAATCCATTTTCTTCATTGTTTTGTAGGGTCCACATATAGCTTCAGTTACATTAGCTGCTTACGAATGTAATTCGGTTAATTTCCCTGAGCCGCCCTATCCTGATCAGATTATTTGTCCGGATGAAGCAAGCACGGAAGGAGCTGTTTCTTTGTGGAGCATCATCTCAAAAGTTAGGATTGAGGCCTGCATGTGGGTAAGATATGTATTTGCATATTTCTCTAAAACCAACCTCACCTGCGTGATACAACTGTTATACTTTTAAATGGGATCCAAACATACCTTGTCAGTAAATGTTTCCTACTTACATGATTCACAAAGTCATCAGGCAGAGGGAACTTCCCCCAAGGAATAGTATTTAGAAGGAAGGAATGATACGTTAGTTACCACAGAAGCATTATGTCTTGACAACAAGGAAAAGGAGTGTACTGTTGGAACTATAATACTGTGTAAAATTTGTTCTGATCATTATCTATTTGATAAACAACTGTCATTGATTCTGTTTAGTTATCCTATAAGGTAGGATATGTCGACCCTATGAGATTTCTAAAACTAAATCTTTATGGAAGGCACACTGCCTCTAGAACAGCTGGTGGATCAAACTCCCACTGACTTACCATGCTTCCTCCTTTTTTTCATTAAGTAAATACAATTTTTTAAAAATTCCAACAAGCAATATTATTTGTTTTTATGTGCTTTCATTCATGAATCCATCATTAAGGAATAACTCATTTGTTGAAGACAGCTTGCTACCATTGGAATTATTTTTAATCCACCTTTTGTGTTTATTAAGCTATGTGTCTCCTGAAACAGTTTTTCCCTCAGCAATATTTAAGGAATAAAGAACGTGTGATGTGACTTAAAATGCTGCAGTATTGTATTTTCTGCATATGCCCCATTTTCGCATATACTTTGCATAGTATATTTAGAAAACAAGTTTACAAAGAGTTTGCTGCTGTTTACAAAAACCATATAAAATACACATTATTGGTGAAACAGTGATAAGTAAAATGAACATAAATCCTTGTCCATAAAAGAGATAGAGGCATGAAACACACTTAGATCTTAGCAGTTATATTTTGTTTTGAAAGAGTTTTAAGGGAAATGCCATACATTGAACTTACTGAATATAAAAGACAGGAAAAATTGTCAGGTTTCCTGTTACTCTTTTGTAAACACTGGAAGCAAATTCATTATACTAGTTGCATATGTTTTATAAATTTGACCACAGTTATGATGAAAAACTATTTATTAGATTAACAATATACTTGAAACAAGCTAGAAAAGGATTATGTATATAAACCTTAACTTTTTTATTTTCTTAATATTTTATTCTTTAAAAAATTATTTACATGATGGGATTAGCAGTAATCTCAGCAAAGGGAAGCAAACGTACAGCCCACTTGGCTGCCTTGTCCAAACTCCCATCATGCCAATTGTCTCTAGTGCTCATTTGGCCTGGCTCCTTTCATGCATGCCTTAAATTAACTAGGCTGGAGTGTGGCCGGAGTGTTGACTTTCTTCTCCAAATAAATTTCAACCTCTTAAAAAATATAGACCATACTTTAAATGTATTACTTTCAAAGCAATCAGAATAAGATTTTGTAAAAAATAAATAAATAAATAAATAAATAAATAAATAAAAATTGCACAGAGTCAGGGGCTGGACCCAGGTGGCGTCGTGGTTGTACGCGGGACTGCGGCCCACTGGGACGGAGGTTCAATTCCAGCAGTGGGGCTGGGCCTCCTCCTCCCACCACCGGAGAGCAGTGATGCCCCCCCCCCCAAAAAAAAATAATAATTATGCACAAGCGTGCAGAAGACTGGGTTTAAAGAACACACACCTGAAGATAGCCACCAGATTCTTGTGCTACTCTCGGAACGTCGTGAACATCACCACCTATCAAGTTCATGTTTCCCATACGGATTCATACTTTAGATTTTGGTTTTCTAAGGTGTGGACTTAAAGAAAACTTATTTTTTTAATTATATGATTATCAAAAAAGGTATCAAATATTAATTGGTCCCCTCAGAAGTTCTTTGATGCTCTTTCTTACTGTTCTGAGGATAGAAAAGAATTTATTTAGTTTGTAGCTAATATAGAAAAATAAATAAATAAATATGGTATCCAGGTATAAGTACAATCACTTGATTTCAATTCAGTTCACTTAGTATTTTCTTTTACTGTAAGGAGACTTGTCATGAGTTTGCACCTTCTGATTACTTTCATAACAATTGAAAATGGACTTAACAGGTTGTAGTTCAGGTTTTGAATAGCATGTGGCAATTACCTTTTTTCCATTTTTAATCTTAGACATATATTAATTCATGGCTAGTATTTTCTTAACCTTACTCTCTTCTCCTCTATTTTGGGTTTTTCTCTTAGGGTGTTGGAACAGCAATTGGAGAACTTCCTCCATATTTCATGGCAAGGGCAGCTCGCCTCTCAGGGGCTGAACCAGATGATGAAGAATATCAGGAATTTGAAGAGATGCTGGAACATGCAGAAGCTGCCCAAGTAAGAGCCATGGGAAAGATAGAAAACTTTGATTATCCTTAAAGAGGTTATGATTAAACTGCCTTTGTCAATAGTTAATTCTGAAGAAGACAATGCTAAACTAAAACAAAATGAAATAAAAGTTGAGATAGGATATTCAGAAAGGCTGAGCTATTAAGATGATAATAAGCTTGATTTTCTTTTTTTTTTGTGGGCATCACTGAATAAGCTTGATCTTTTTTTGGGGAGGGGCATCACTGCCCTCTGGTGGTTGTGGGAGCTACCCAGCCTTGCTCCCAGAGAGCTACTGCTGGATTTGAATCACCAAGCCCATGGGCCGCAGTCCTGCACTCAAGCACTATGCCACCCGGGCTCAGCCCTTAAGCTTGATCTTATTACTAGAGAAAGTTGATAAAAGAACAATTATTATGAGGAGGTTTCAATGGGTTCTTAGAAAAATTCAGTTATTCTTTAATTTAATTTCTCCATGAATTTTTTGAAACCCTCTCATAAATTAAGAAACATATTGTCAGAAATCAAGTAAATCTCTGTTGCCAATGAAGTTAAAGGTGTAGGAGATGAAACATCCTTTTTCCACTGAGTTTCTAAGTATTACCAAGCAGAACACTGCATAAATAGGGGGAGACAAATAGACCAGTCTCTTAATTCAAAATAAACCTATGCTCGAGTCTTGGTGGTATGGTAGGTTAGGCACTGCTAGCCACAAGGTGAGTACTTCAAACTCACCAGGTACTCTTTAGACAAAGATGAAGCTGTCTACTCCTATAAAGATTTATGGTCCAGGAAACCCTTTGTATGGTAGCTATACATCTGAATTGCCAGGCAGTGGATCTGATTGCAGGTTTTTGTTGTTGTATTGGTGGGTAAGAAAGGTTTTCTTCAAAATGAATATCAAAAGTAACTTTGAAATGTCATTTCCACCTAGGAACTTCCACGTTATGTATTTTTAGAGAGAGCTCCTTAAACTTGTGCTTTAATATTGATTTGTGAATATGTATATGTATATGCCCATACATTTTTAAAATCATTTTATTTTGGGGTCTCATACAACTCTTATAATAAACCTTACATGTATCCATTGTGTCAAGCACATTTGTACATTTGTTGCATCATCATTCTCAAAACATTTTTTTTCTGCTTGAACCACATTTTTTCCCCTCCCTCCCTCATGAGCCCTATTTTGTCATGTCTTACACTGTCCGAAGTCTCACTTCAATCATTTTTCAGGAGTTGTTTTCTCCTCCAGATTGTTTATCCCATCTATCCTGTCTTGATAGTTGTCTATAAACTGATAATTTTACTTCTGGTTTTCAGTTCTTTGGCATTGGTTTGAGTATCTGTCGTTATCCCAGTACCATGCAGTTTTGACTACTGTGGCTGTTTAATCAGTACTAAAGTCAGGTAAAACAAGCCCTCCCATTGTGTCCTTTTTGAGTTTTCTGCTAATTCTGAACTTCCCTTTCCCTATGAAGTTGGTAATCAGTTTTTCCATTTCTTTGGAGAAGAGGGTAATTGTATCAGGATTGTATTAAACTTACTCTATATACTCAAGTATAAGCCAACCCAAATATCAGCTGAGGCACCTGATTTTACCACAAAAACTGCATTTAAAATGTGCTAAGAAAATTCAGCTTATACTCAAGTATGTCTGGTATAGAGTGTCTTGTGCAGAACTGACATCTTTACTATATTGAGTCTTCCGATCCATGAGCATGGAATATTCTTCAATTTGTTGAGGTCACTCTTTGTTTCTTGTAATAGTGTTCTGTACTTTTCCCTTTTATTCTTTTTTCCCCCCAGAAAAAA
>PVJH01037579.1:0-17916 GCA_004026705.1 Nesogale talazaci | reverse complement strand
AGGCAGTGCTAGATAAATATAGCACATTGTCTTCTTAGGAAATGGGTAAGAGACTAGATCTCTCTTTGGTGAAGTTAAATTCTTTGTATAAAGTAACTTTTAAGTGGGGCTGAGCCCTGGTGGCGTAGTGGTTGTTCGCGGGACTGCGGCCCACTGGGACAGAGGTTCAATTCCAGCAGTGGGGCTGGGCCTCCTACTCCCACCGCCGGAGAGCAGTGACCCCCCCCCCCCAAAATAATAACTTTTAAGTGGATTCATAGTTAATAGATGTTAACTCAAAAAAGAGGGCGAGTTTGCAATTTTTTTTTGGGGGGGGGGGCATCACTGCCCTCAGGTGGTGGGAGTAGGAGGCCCAGTCTTTGCTCCGTGGAGCTGGACTCGAACCTCTATCCCAGTGGGCTGCAGTTCCACACACAACCACTACACCACCGGGGCTCAGCCCGAGTTTGCAATTTTATAACTGTATCTCCTCCCAGGAAGAGCATGCTTAGCAAATCTTAGGCTGAAAATTGAAGGAAACATTCAAGCTTTGAGTTGTAATTCTAAAGGATTAAATGGGCAAGATATTGAGCAATGCAGAGAACATCAAAAGAAAATGGAAGGAACACAGAGACTCAATGTACCAAACAGAATTGGCTGACATCCAATCATTTCGTAGGCAACATAAGATCAAGAACAACAACAACAAAAATCAAGAACCAGTGATATTGAATAAAGATATTTAAGCTGCACTGATGGCATTAACTAAACAAACAAACAAAAAACCCCAAACCCACCCAAGGTTCTAATAATTGATGGAATATCAATTAAAATGCTTTAACAAGCTAATGAAACCCTTAGCACACTAGTTCATGCCAAGTAATTCTGAAGACTACTATCCTGCCAACCACTACAGAAGAGACCCATATTAGTGCCTGTGGCAGTCACCTAACCTGGTGTCAATTTGAGGATTAAGAGTGTAGGGGTGTGGGGCTGAGCCTAGTGGGGCCTGTGGGGCTGGGCGTAGTGGTTGTGCGCGGGACTGCGGCCCACTGGGACGGAGATTCAATTTCAGCAGTGGGGCTGGGCCTCCTACTCCCACCACCAGAGAGCAGTAATGCCCGCCCCCCTCCCCCCCCCACCAAAAAAAAGTGTAGGGGTGGAGTTTAGCCTGCCAATCTGGAGATAGCCAATGAGACCTCTGTGTGGACATGGCCTTCTCCTCTGAGAATTCTGGGTAATCCGGCGGTATTTCCCCTTTGGAGATGGGAGACTCACAATTCACTCCCTGGGAGACATTGCAGCTGATAAGACACATGGCACCATGCAGATAGCTCCTGAACTCTGGAAACTGGAGCAGCCATGAGGAAATCCTTGCCACTGGACACACAAGACTCTGCACCCACTGGCCTGTGACTGGCCTGTGATTGTCCTGGTGTCATTGCATGTGCTTCGTGAGTCTGAGAGGGCTTAAAGATTGGTATTGGACATATGATATGGGCTCATATCAGACTTATGACCCTGGACTCGACTGAGCAGGGATATTTTCTCAATGTTCAATTGCTCTTGTATATAAGCCTCTTTCTTATACACATATGTGTGCTTATGAATTTGTTTCTCTAGTCTACCCGGACTAACACAGTGCTCATTCAAAGAACGGTGATCCAACCCAATGCAGAAATTATGAAATACTATCACTAATATCACCTGCAAGTAAAATTCTGTGGAAAATTATTTTAAAATGGTTGGACAGTATAGCAATGAGAAAGTTGCCATAAATTCAAGACACATTCAAAAGAAAATGTGAAATGAGGGATCATTACTGATGCAAAGTGGATCTTGATACTCAGCAGAGAAAAATGGAAAAATGTTTTATTTCTTATGCAAAGGCATTCAACTGTATGGCTCATAACAAACTATGGTTAGTATTGTCAAGAATGGGAATTTCGGAACACTTCATTGGACTCATGCAGAACCTGTACATGGAACAAGACAAAGTCTTCCATAGAACAAGCGAATATTACCAGAGGCAGTGATTGCCGCCTCCGCCCCCCCCCCCGCCCCCCCAAAATAAAAAAGAACAAGCGAATATTGACATGGTTTAAAATTAGGGCACCAAATTGTGCACCAAAGTTATAGCCTTTCAGCATACCAACTCAATCTGTATGTTCAGCAAATTTAAAAAGTAGGGCTATATGAAAAAGAATACGGCATCCAGACTGGATATGCAGATGACATAACTTTGCTTGTTGAACTCAAGGAGAATTTAAAGCACTTGCTGATGAAGGCCAATGACTTTGTGAAAATTCCCATGACCAAAAAATACATCGATTTCTCTTATTAAACCAATCCTGTTTCTCTTATTAACAGAAAGTGATATGAAAAAGTTGGAGATCTCAGGATACTTTTTAGCCTGATAACCTTATATGTTGTGTAGTTCTTAACATGTATTATCTTTTTAATAAATTAAAAAAAAATCTGAAGGTCCCCCTACCCAACACTCTTTCCTTCTTAGCTCAGTAGTTTCATGACCATATTTTATGAACTGAAGAATCAGAAAACAAGCCAGAATCCTTATGGGACAATGGAGCGAAGTATTTGCGGTTGAATTTGTCCTAGAAAATGAAAGATACAGTTCTCTCTTATCCTCCTCTGGTCCAAGTTGTGGCCCTGGAAATGGCATCTCCGATTTAAATGTGGCCTTGGAGTCATTTACTTATTCAGGGGGTGTCTGTCAGAGCCCTTTTCTGCCAGAATCCCTGGCCCCACACCCTCTCTCCTATTTGGCAGTTGTGTGGGTGTGTGCTCTGGAAGGCTTGTTTCCTTATAGAAGAGGACAATCACACTTCTTGCACTGTCTACAGAACCCAGTTGTGAGGATGGACTGAAGCAATGCTTCCCCTCCACTCCATGATATATCTATATATCTATATAACTTAGTTATGGCTTTAGCTTTATGGGATGCAATTCACATGTCATAAACCTCAATGGCTCAATCATACTAAGAAGAATTGTGCAACCTTGACCACCATCAGTTTTGAAACATTTTTTGGTTTCTCATACTCTTCGTGGTGAGCTCTGCATTCCCCCCGGCCCCACCTCCACTGTCATGCCTCTAGGTAATTATTAATCCAGCTACTGATCTGTTGACTTACCTGCCCTGCGTTTCATGTACAGAAAATTACACAAAACAAGAAACAGCCACCATTACCCGACAATAAGGAGAGAATAAAACAGAAACGCCTTCTCCAAAAAGCAATCAGAAAATAGGAGAGATGGCAACATCTTTAAAATGGGTCAAAAGGGAGATCAAGTGATGAGGTGTTGCATTTTAACCCATCTGTGCCATAACTGGCTTTACGATGCAAAAATGGAGCAATGCTTTTGAATAGACATGGAACCAGGAGGCAAAGAACCCAATGAATATAAATAAGAGTCTTACAATTTCTCACGAACAGGGTAGAAGCCTTACACACCATTCAGTTTCCTGCAGACGGTGTTGGATGGTGGCAGAGGTTACTGGACAGCCCTGAAACAAACACATTTTAGAGTGGTGGGGGCTGTTCAAGCCGTCGACCTTCATTTGGCTGGTGGGTTAGCAGCTCAGTGCTGGAGGCACTGCTCCACCAGGGCTCCTCACGTAAGAGACCGTAAACAGAGAACTCAATGGGGAGAGTCACGGGGCAATTCAAACAACTTGAATTTGTTGAACACTTGCTGCTGGCCAGGCACCGCACTGACTCGTTTCATCTCCGTGCTGTTTTTGTTCCTGGCTGTGCTGTCAGCTCCAACCCACGGCGAGCACACCTGTAACAGACAAGGAGGTCATGCCTGTACGTTCTGCACCGTCTTCGTGCTCAGAGGGCAGTCTCAGCCCTGTTGCTGTTGTTGTTTGTGGCATCGCTGCCCGGGTGGGAGTAGGAAACCCAGCCTTGCTCCTGGAAAGCTGCTGCTGGATTTGAACCGCCAACCCTGTGGGCCGC
The DNA here is from genome assembly GCA_004026705.1 of Nesogale talazaci. Taxonomy (NCBI): domain Eukaryota; kingdom Metazoa; phylum Chordata; class Mammalia; order Afrosoricida; family Tenrecidae; genus Nesogale; species Nesogale talazaci. Next base: position 13,954 of record PVJH01037579.1, on the reverse strand, counting down.
AGTCCCCGCACACAACCACTGTGCCACCGGGGCTCAGCCAGGGCAGTCTGAGCCTTTTTAAAGAATAAAGCTCCTAACAACTTCCTTCTCCATTTGCTAGAGGAGGAAACTGAGGCACATTGAAGGGGCACTTGCCCGAAGGCCTACTGGCTTGAGGATCCCCCACATTGGAAGTGGATTTTCCCACTGCCAATTGGGGCTCTGTATGGGGTGGGCACCGGGCTGCTCATCATAACGTAAGCGGTTCCGCTTCACCGGCAGTTGTATGGGGGAAAGAGGAGGCGGTCTGTCTATGTGAATACCTACAGTTTTGGAAACCTTACACGGGTGCCTGTGAGTGGGAATCAACTTGATGGCGGTGCCGTCATGATTTGGGACTCCCAACTCCTGAATTTCTGGACTTTGCAAAGTTGAAGAGAAACCCCGGGTTCTGTCCCTCACATGCTGGATAACTTTGTGGCGTGCCTGTCCTCTACTCTTTCCTCCAGTCCTTTGGGGTTCTTTCTAGAGAGAGCTGCTAGGGGGATTGATTACAGGAGTGAGGCGTGGTGAGCCCGCTCAGAAGGAGCTTGGAGAGTAGAATTATGCTGTGGGGGTGGATTATTGAACAAAGAGCCTGTCACAGTCTTCTGGGTTCTGGAAATGTTTACTGAGAGACTGAACAGCCAGGAAGGAAAGGTGTGTAGGCAGTTGGCGAGATGTAGGAGGTCTGGCGGAGGCTAGAAGGTTGACTTTGTCTCTATGACTGTTGTGTTTCTAGCCAGTCTTCAGTGTGAAATTTTAAGAACAAAAAGAGGGTTGTGTTTAGTGAGACCACAGGCTGGTCCATCTTGATCCGCTATGTCCAGAGCATGTTCTTCACAAATATTTGTTGGATGGATGAAGGATGAAAATAAATCAGAGGAGCCAAAGACATGGACAGCCTAAAGCCTTATTATCCCGTACCACCTCCCTGATTTCACTATGTGGATGACTCACGTCCTGCTGCCCCCTGGCTTCCTAAAACCATGTCCTGGGCCATGGTGGCAATGAGCTGCCCTCTGCCCTCTCCTGTCACAGCATGTTCTTTACACACAGTTCCTGAGCTTCAAGCCAAGTGCCTTTCTTTCCTGCCTCCCAGGAAGAGCTGAGAAAGTTAGGCCTTGCCCAAAAGTGAAAGAAATGAAGAAGTGGACCTTCAAACTGGGAATCCCAGTTCCAGTCTCTCAAGAGGTTTTTCGGAAGAAGCGTTCAAGAATATTATGCTCTCTTGAAGCTGGCCCACTGCAGAACCAGAAACACCTGGATTTTTTCAAGCTCTAAGAATTGTGCTTCCTCTCTCTCGCTGTGGCCTGTTGTATATCACACCCAAATGTGTGGATTCAAAAACCAAAGGGAAGAGACCAGGTGATGCAGCGTCTTAGGTGAGTGGGTCAGTCGCCTGCTCCCTGTGAGGACAGAGTGTATTAGCCCGGTGGGCGAGAGAAACCAATCCAGAGACACTCGTGTGTGGAAGAAAGAGTTTTACAGAAAACAGCAATTGTAGGAGAAGAAAATATCCCAGCCCGGAACTGGATGTCCATAAATGAGATGTTAGCCCATATGTCTGATATTGACCTATAAATTTCTCTCCAGACTCATGCAATCATGCCAAATGCAGGAAGATCTCAGGGTGGAAAGTCTTATGTATGCAGTGGTGGTGGCAGCATCTCAGCACTGGCAGGGGTCTCCACATGGCTCCTCCAGCTTCAGGGCTCTGGCTCCATCAGGGGTCTTCATATGGCTTGTCAGGAGGAAGACAAGAAGAGTGTATGGGTCTTTCCTCCAATGAGCTATTTATATCCATAGTGCCTCCATATGAGGCCATCAAGCTGTGACCTGATTGACAGGCTAGACTCCACCCCTTCAAGTATAATAGTCTCAAGTCGATACCAGATTATGTAACTACCACACCGAAGAACTAACGCACCAGCTTACCTGGAACATCAGGAGTCGAGTTCTCTGTTGCCATGGGTGTTGGCCTGAAGCCAGCCTTAATCCGTGAGAGTCTATTTCAGAGTTTGGCTTTCTTTGTGTTTTCAAGCTCTCCTCCACCCCCCACCCCACCTCCACCCCCGCCTGGTGACAATTCCTGGGACCTTGTTGGAACAAAGTCATGTATACCAGCGCCAGGTTGTGTCAGATGGGGAGTGAGGAAATACAGGCTGCAGACAGATAGATCTACGCACCCAGAAAGGAAAGTGCTGCTGCTGCTGGTGGTGTGTAGGTGGTAATGTGTGCGACATTAATTTGAACCAACTATCCACACTCATATCTCACATACTTTGGACACGTCAGGAGAGACTACTCCCTGGAGAAGGACACCACGCTTGGTCAAGCAGAAGAGGAAGGCTCTCGAAGGGATGGGTTGACACAGTGGCTGCCACGGTGGAGTCAAACCGAAGAACATTCGGGGAGGAGGGCACAGGGCCAGGCAGTGTGCCGTTCTGCTGTCCATCGGTCACTATGAGTCGGCACCTAACCACCCCACCACAATCACCTGGGTGGCAGAAGGGTTTAGTCAGTTGCTAAGCTAAAGGTTGGAGGTTCAAACCCAGCCAGCGGCTCCGTGGAGGAAAAGCTGGTGAACTGTTGATGTGAAATAGTCCTATTCTAACAGTTCTAACACGTGGAGCTGCCAGGAGTCAAAGTGCATGGAAATGACATTTTTTTTTTAACAAGATGATCCCAGAGTATTAGCTCATAGAAAATAGCTCTTATTATTTACCACAAGAAGCAGACAGCACAGCAGCACAAATACAGATCCATTTTTTTTTAATTTTTAATTTTTTGGGGGCCTCACTGCCCTGGTGGTGGGAGTAGGAAGCCCAGCCTTTGCTCCTGTGAGCGGGAATGGAACCTCCATCCCAGTGGGCCGCAGTCCCGCGCACAACCACGCTGCCGCCAGGGCTCAGCCTACAGATCCATTTTTAAGCCACCCCCTTGGATCATACATGGAAATGATGGCCCTTTCACATCCTGTCCACTTAATGCTCTAGGTAAGGCGCTCAAAGGGCCTTCCTTAAACTGGTCCCCTCTGGGTCGGTAGGCTTGTCAGTTAGGACCCTTACGAGAGCTCACCTTCTAAGGCATTTGGCTACCTGACGGGTGTGTTATGTGGTGGAACCCTATCTCCATTTCGAGTCCCCTTGTGTTCAGCCTCCATGTGGGCTCGTTCAGATCACTGATCACCATTTTGTCCTCAGGCAGAGCAGAGCGGAAAGTAGATTCTTGCTCTCCCACACAGCCCTGGGGTGGACAGTCTTGCCCCCAAGGGACTTGCCTATGTGTGCCTTTAATGATCTATAGTTGCACTGTCACCTAGAAGGTGGGGTACCAGGAACTATGGTCATGAGTCATATCCCACACATCAAGGAACCAGTTGACAGAAGAGACCCAGCACCAATCCTGTAGGCTTTGCTAACCTGCAGTTCTGTGCCTATATATTAGGTCGCTTCTCCCTGGCCCCATCCCAATTCCCATAGTCCCACCATGGCAACGATGACATGATTAGGATTTGTGACCATTGCCCCATATTTTATATTGTCTATCATTAGGGGTGTAAATTCATGGGACACCATCCCGATAGTTATTGTCATCTGTATGATGTGTCTTTGTTCTGTTTAATGCTTAATATAAAGAAGCCCTATAAAATGTTAGAATTGTGTAAAAAAAAAAAAGTTAGAATTGTGGTCTCCCCCCACCCACTGTGAACATTTGACATGACTATGGAGTCCAAAGCTGTTCTTCCCTGTGGTATCCTTGGGTGTCAAGGACTCGAACAGGTACCAAAGAAGGATCTTCTACACCCTCCTCACCACACCAGAGTCCACAGGGGGCTCCCTAGTGGCTCTGTGAGTTAAGCACTGGACTGCTGTTAGGGCAGGAGTTTAAGGGTAATGTTTTTGTTTAAGACCTTTTGGAACTGACTGCCAGTGGAGTTTATCTTGCAATGATTGGCTTCCTTTCCGAATAAGTCTCAAGAGAGCAGAGTGTTCAGAAATTTTAAGATGTGATCAGGCTGCTGCCTCAACTTGATTCCTGGAGAGAATATGTACCCTGGTTCCTTGCCTCTTCCTGCCTTGAGACACTGGGGGACAATCTTAGAGACAGGCCTCCTAAAAATGCCCTTTCTTGTTCCAACAGGATTTGAGGAGGCTTAAAATACAGGCTGTATAAGCAACAGAGTGAAGAAAAAGGAGGATAGTCAATGTGTCAGCTGAAGTGCAAATAAGAGTTCACACCTTGGAGCATGTGATGTGTCTCGGTGCTTATGGGAGACAGGAAGGAGGCAGACAAACTGGAGGATGCCTGTTAGCGTCTTCACTGATTTCAGTGTCACTCCATCCTCTGTCCCTCGGTTGGTCTACCTGTGACTCCAGCCTAGGTCACCAGAGGTCTATTGAGAGAAGACGTCCACCACAGTGCCTGGCACACAGTAAGCACTGAGTGGCATCTTAGACACCCCTCTCCTCACTTATTAACCTGATCGGGGTCTAAAGACCAGGGGGAAATTGTTGTACAAAAATGGAAGATGGGGGCTGAGCCCCGGTGGCGTAGTGGTTGTGTGCGGAATGGAGGTTCGATTCCAGCTCCACAGAGCAAAGGCTGGGCCTCCTACTCCCACCACCTGAGGGCAGTGATGCGCCCCCCCCCCCAAAAAAAAAAAAGAAGATGGCTGTATCAAATCACTAATTGGAGAATGACATCATTACCTTAACAGTCCAACCACTGAGAATCATGGCCAAGTCAAGTGGACACGTCTAAACCACCGTAGTCAGTATGACTCTTGCCGCGGATCTTGGAGTTTGTTTCTGTCGGACGTTGGTCATACATATGCAAAATAGTTGGATAGTAGCTATTTTACTATTTTGAAATTTTACTAAGTGTGAAATGTCAGCCAATGAGACGGCAACAATTAAGGAGTTGATGTATCATTACGTCATTCTGTAGTAATGGGAAGGGGAGAGGCAGTAGAAAGGAGGTGACTTTCCTCTTCATCAGAGGCACTCTCCTTCTATTCCCTGAGTATTTCCTTCCATACAAGTACTAATGGCCTTTCCTAAAACTTCATTCCTGCTCTAGCCATCCTCTTCCTCCAAGTAGATTAACACACACACACACACACACACACACACACGCTGATTCTGCTGCCTCCTTTGTGCTCATGACCTTAGATGCATTTCCTTAATGGCAAGTCACTCTGAACCCAGAAAGTATAGACGTGGCACTGTCTCCTCCGTGGGTCTGGGGGTTAGGTGGGGTGGTGTTTGGGTCTGCTTTCCCAGCTCTTAACAGTTTAATTCCATTCACTGAGTTAGAGAGAGAGAGAGACAGGAATATCTCCAGAAAATCTCTGAATCCACACTCCCTGGCGTGGGGTTCAGCAACACATAGGGGGCTGTCTTGTTTTGTTCTTTGAGGGGGATAGTTGGGAGCTCAGGGTTGGGTGACCCTGACTCACTGAAGACCCGGGGGTCAGCCGGGGTCCTATGAGCTTCACATTGACGCTGTTTTCCAGCAGCAAGTCTCAGGCTCCACTTGGCTTGTACCAAGAACCCTGGTGAGGTATGGCAGGGAGGAGGAAATAGGTATTGCTAGCTTGCTCATATTTAAAGCAAACAAACAGTAAACTAAACTCACTGCCATCGAGGCAATTCTGACTCAAAGCGATCCTTCAGGACAGAGAAGGACAGTCCCTGTGGGTTTCCGAGACTTCACATTTCACAGAAGCAGACAGACTTTTCTTTCATTGACCTGGAGGTTCGCAGTTCAGTGTATGGTTCACTGTGCTACCAGGGCTTCTGAACACGTCCTAACTTTTTTTTTTTAATTTTTATTCCAATTATCTTATTGGGGGCTCATGTCTTAACTTTTAAATGTAAACAATGCCCACTGGGTCGTTGGCGAGTTGTTGACTAAAGAGAGTAAAAGCAGTATTAGGGAAACGGGTGGAAAAATGGAGCAGTCCCTGCTCACACCATATTAAAAAAACAACAACAAATTCAAAGTGGGTTGGAGACAAAGGTGCAAACTGAAAGCATACAATTTTACCCGCCTTCAAATTCATGACCACTGGGTTGATGTCATCGCATAAAGACCCTCTAGGACAGGGCAGAACTGCCCCTGTGAGTTCCTGAGACGCTCACTACTTATGAGGACAGAAAGCTCTGCCATTGGCCTGAGGAGAGGCAGATGGTTTTAAACTGGTGAAATTGCACTTAGCAGCCCAACTCCTGGGGCTCCTTCTTCAAAGAACAGATAGGGGCCATGCTGACAGGCTTTCAACAATGGGTTATTTAATATAATAACAAAAATTCAAACAGCAAAAAAGCAAAACAACAAAATAAGTAAATGAGACCTTGTAAAAATGGAAACTTTTGTTCCTGAAAAGACTTCATCTTTTGCTGGTTAAAAAAAAAGAACAAGGGGTTGAACAAGTGGTTGTGCGCGGGACTGCGGCCCACTGGGATGGAGGTTCAATTCCGGCTCCCAGGAGCAAAGGCTGAGCCTCCTACTCCCACCACCAGAGGGCAGTGATGCCTAAAATAAAAAAAATAAAAATAAAAATAAAAAGAACAAGTAGAGACACCCTATTTCTTGGGAGAAAATCTTTGGGAAACCATACGTCTGGCAAATGCCTAATAACCAAACAAAAATATTCATAATTTTCACAACTCAACATCAAAAAAGCAAAACCACCTCCATCATAAAATGGACAACGGATTTGAATAGACATTTTGGCCAAGAGGACATTAAAACGGGCCACAAGAAAGATGTCTGGCCTCCTTTGCCATCAGAGATGCAAATCAAAACCACGGTCAGATAGCATTTCACTCCCACAATGGTGGCTAAGATGGTGAAACAAGCAAACAGACCGAGCAGAACAAATGGTGGGGAGGGTGTGGGAAAGTGGAACCCTTATCCATCGCTGGTGGGAGGGAGAACCAGTATAATGATTGTGGACATTGGGGGGGGGGTCCCTCAAAAACCGGAAACTCCCGGCCTATGCCAACTAGTTGTGGCTGAGTCCTCTCTGACTCCCAGTAGTTCATTAGGACACAGTCAAACCGGCCATAGCCTTCCCGAGGACCACCCATCCTTTTGAAGATTACCTCACCCGTCTCACACAGAGCAGCTGGTAGGTTTGAACTGCCAACCTTTGGGTTCGCCTTCCAACGCTTAGTCCACTGCACCAAGAACTGCTCTGTAGGACTCAGCAATACTACTCGTAGCGATGTCCTCAAAAGCCTCGGGGGCAGAGACTCAGAGACTTGTACTCCAACGTGGGTGGCAGCACAACTCACAGTCACGCCGAGGTGGGAAGAGCCTGAAGGCCCGTCCGTCAATGAAAGGATAAGCAGACGGTGACCGGTACCTTCAGGGGAACCTGCTTCTCATCCAGGAGGAAGGAAGCCTCCGTATAGGTTAGTAAGTTTCATATGTGGCTGGAGCTTGAAGACACGAGGGCTGAGTAAAATAAGCCAGTTAAAACCTGAAGTCAGAGCCACTGCAGTCAAGTCAGTTCTGATTCATAGTGACTCTGTAAGACAGGGAAAAACGGCCCCCGTGGGTTTCCGTGATCTTGCAGCCCAAGACCTAACCACGATGCCAACAGGGTCCTAAAGGGAAAACAGATGACCTTAGGTATGCAAAAAGTATTTAACAATCAAGAGACGAGAAATTCATAGAGAGCCAAGTTTATGAGTGATGACTAAGAGTGGGAGGGAGAAGTAAAAGCAAGGGTTAGGGACCCTGGAGAAATCTCTTTGGTTACGGTAGGGTTGCACAACTGATGACGTTAACTCTAGTTGTATACATGTCAAACGTTAAACTGGAAAAGGTTGTGTGACAGATTTACCACGGAGAGAGAGAAGGGAGAAAGCTGCTGAGGCTGCGTATGTACAACCGAACACCTCATGGGAGTCGCCTCTTTGGTTTGGAGGTTTAAGGTCATGGTTTCAAGGGACATCCCTGTTAATTGGCCTAATAATGTGTTTAATGCTTCTGTTCTACCTCCTGGTTCACTGCACAGTGCCTGGGGTATTAAAAGTTTTCTAGCAGTCATCAGAGGCACAGCAATTGGTCTCTAGTCACCTGGAGGAACAGAAGGAGGAGGAGAAGGAGGAAGAGGACGAGAGTCAGGACTAAAAGGAGAATGTGGAATGTGGGATAACATCAAGAACGCTATGCAGGACTCAAAGTCCATCTGCAGGCAAAATGATATCCCCATACAGAAGGGTTGTGGGGAGGAAATAAGCCAGTCACGCACGGTACAGTGTAACAATAATAAAATATGCAACTCTCCTCTAGCTCTTAAATGCTTCATCCCTCCCACAATCATGATCTGAATTCTACCTTACAAATTCGGTTAGACCAGAGGATGTACAATGGTACAGATAGGAACCGGAAACATGGGGAATCCAGGACAGATGATCCCTTTAGGAGCAGTGGTGAGATGGGTGATATTGGGAGGGGCGAAGGTGGAGTAGAAAAGGGGAACCTTTTTTTTGGAGGGGGGGCGCACATCACTGCCCTCTGGTGGTGGGAGTAGGAAGCCCAGCCTTGCTCCTGGAGAGCTGCTGCTGGATTTGAACCTCCAACCCAGCGGGCCGCAGTCCCGCGCACAACCACTGCACCACTGGGGCTCAGCCCAGAAACCTATTACAAGGATCTACATATAACCTCCTCCCTGGAATACAGACAACAGGCAAGTGGGTGAAGGGAGACATTGGACAGTGTACAATATGACAAAATAATAATTTATAAATTATGAAGGGCCCACAAGGGAGGGGTGAGTGGGGAGGGAGTGGAAAAAAGAGGAGCTAATACCATGGGCTTAAGTAGAAAGAAAATGCTTTGAGAAGGATGATGGCAACAAATGTACAAATGTGCTTTGCATACAATGAATGTTTATACAGATTGGGATGAGTTGTATGAGCCCCCAATAAAACGATTAAAACAACAACAAAATGTTATGAAGGTAGCAAAATGTCATTTGAAAAGACAGAAAAAAAAAAAGACAGGAAAGAAAGAAAGGACCAAAACAGGTGCCAGGAGACGCGGAAACTTACTTTCTCTAGGAACACAGAAGCTAAAGTGACTGCAAGAAATGAGGAAGTATGAGAGCTAAACAGAAAATTCCAAAGGGAGGTTCTAGTAGACAAAGTATAGTATTCTAATAAAATACTTGAAGAGCTGGAGTTAATTAGAAAACCAAGAGAATACTATTTTTTTTTTTTTTAGGCATCACTGTCCTCCGGTGGTGGGAGTAGGAGGCCCAGCCTTTGCTCCTGGGAGCTGGAATTGAACCTCCAACCCAGTGGGCCGCAGTCCCGCACACAACCACTACGCCACCGGGGCTCAGCCCGAGAATACTATTTTTTAAGCTGAGAGAACTGAAGAAAAAAACTCAAACCTTGAGTCGCAATATTGAAAGATTCTAGTGGTGTGGTGGGTTGCGTGTTGAGCCGCTCACTGTAAGCCAACAGACTTTATAAACGGGGCCATAGGAGAAAGAGGAGGCTGTGTGCTCCTATGGTTTCTCGCCTCCTATTCTGGCTGGAATCGTTATGAGTCAGAGTCAACTTGATGGCAGTGGGTGCTCCCTTTGTGTGTGTGTGGGGGGTAGGCAAAATAATGAATGACACAAGCCTTGAAAAAAGATGGAAGGAATATACAGTCACTGTCTTAAAAATATTTGGTCCATGCTCAACCGTTTTCACTAGGTAGTTTATGATCAAAACCCAATGGTGTTCAAGGAAGAAGAACAACAGCAACAACAACAAGGCTCCAGGGACTGATGGAATGGTAATTTAAATTTTCCAACAAATTGATATAGCCCTGGAAGCGCTTACTCATCTATGCTAAAACATTTGGAAGACCACTACCAACTCCTAGGTCAACTACAACCTCTTCCCTGGGAGAAAGACTAGGTTTTTCACTCCTGAAAAGTTAGTCTGGGAAACCCACAGGGTTATTCTACCCTGTCCTATTATAAGTTAGAATTGACTTGACAGGCAGAGGCTAGTGGTGCTGAGGTATGTGTTGGACTGCTAATTGCAAGGTTCGAACCTACCAGCCACTCCCCAAGAGAAAGACAAAAGCTAGCTGCTCCCATGAAGATTTACCGCTCCAGATACCCTACATGGGATCAGGATGAATTGGAGTCAAACACGAGGATGGTGCAGGACGGGGCAGTGTCTTTCTGTTGTGCCCAGGACTGCTATGAGTCGGGACGGATTCCATGGCACCGTGACAACCTGGGTAAGAATCAACATGATGGTAGTTTTTTATTTTTAAAATAACTTCTCGGGCTGAGCCCTGGTGGCGCAGTGGTTGTGCACTGGACTGCGGCCCACTGGGTTGGGGGTTCAAATCCAGCAGCAAGGCTGGGCCTCCTACTCCCACCACCAGACGGGCAGTGATGCCGTCCCCGCCCCCTCCCAAAAAAATAACTTCTCTTCACAGGCCTAGACCTAGCTTTCCTACTCAATGGAAGGATAAAGGAGCCCAAACCAAAGCTGGTCCAGGTCACGAAAGATGGCGCCCTGAGGTAAGAGAAGGACCCACCCGGATTCCTTTCTCTTTATAGCAGTTTGAGGGGAAGGGGGGCATTCTTCAGTGTAGCCCTAAAAAGGAATCACCACGGGAAAATCCTGAACCCTTGAGCAGAATGCATTTGCAAGGCAAAGAAATGTGCCGTGCATCTCTGCCTGTGCTCCTGCCCTTCCTGGAACCTCCCCTCAAGAGGCTCATTCTGCTATCTCACCTACTTGTACCGAGATGCCCACAAAAGGCATCAAGCCAGTAAAATCACTTCTTTCCGGGACACTCTCTCTAAATTAAACTAAATAGAACAAGAAGCTACGATATGAAAGTTCTTTTCATGGCCCATTGGTAGCCTTGCTGAAAGTGCCATTACATATCTGTGACATCCAATTATTTGGGCAATATTCATTCTTAAGTATTTTTTTCTTGAGAAACCTACTAGGAAATCCTTACCTGAAATCCCCTTAAAAGTTTGTTCTTGGGCTGAGCCCCGGTGGTGTAGTGGTTGTGCGCGGGACTGTGGCCCACTGGGACGGAGGTTCCATTCCAGCAGTGGGGCTGAGCCTCCTCCCACCACCGGAGAGCCGTGATGCAAAAAAAAAAAAAAAGTTTGTTCTAGCATTCTAGCATTTTCTAAGGATTCTGCCGTCTTGCTTTCACCCCTCGGACATGCTTAGACTTGCAGAGCATTATGAAATACTTACCAAAACTGCATTACATGTTGACTGAAAATTTAAAATAACATTAAAACCTGAATTTGTATCAAGAAGTTCATATGATAACTAGGGGAAGCCCCATTTGATACAGACCTCCCATGGCAGTCCCACCAGCTCATAAAAACAAAACAAAACAAAACAGGTGCCTTCCCTCCTCCCCCCATTCCAAAAAGTTAATGCTATAGGCTGGCGAAAGTATATTTACCGATTTTTAAAAAATGATATACTGACACATGGGGACACCATGAATCAGAATTGACTTGATGGCTGCAGGGTGGTGAAACGTCCCCAGCATCCTCCTGTGACCTGATTACAAATGATTGTCTAGCATTGTGGAATATTAAGAACCTCGAACACATTATGTCCGGGAGCACTGACCTTGGAGTTCCATTCAGATGCAATTTTGGCATTTCAAATGGTACTACTTCCTACACCTTTATTTCATTTCAGGATTATCAAGAACTCCAATAAAAGAATTGCTCTGCTCAATGTCCTTCATGTTCTGCCATTAAGATGAGATTTTTTTTTCAGACTTGACCTTGGGACTTAGCACTTTACAAGTTGCTGGTCTAACTCCATCAAGGGTTCTAGCTAGGTGGGAGGATTTTCAGGTTGACAGACACACCAACCATTTAGAACATGCTTGTTCCTGCCAGTCCATGCAGCGCTAATAGCAGGTGCCATTCTTCAGCCTCCGCCCCTGTAGGAGTCCTGGTGGTACAACGGTTAAGTACTTGGCTGATTGATGACCGGAAGACTGGCACTTGGACCCAGCCACTCTGGACTTAGAAAGACCTAGCAGCCTGGAGAATGGATGGTGCCGTTCCCTGTTGAAGCAGTTTGACTCTAGTCTTTGGGATGCTACGAATAGGAAATCCACTCCAGATCATCTACACCAGTGGTGGGCAAACTGTGGTTGTCGAACCATAATGCGACGCTTGCAGTGTGAACTTTTGGCTCTGAAGTCACATTGAAACCACTTGAAGGTGATTATTTCAGATCATGGTGACTTCATTTGTTTGGAAAAACATATTTAAGGTCCTTGAGTTGTTAGGAGGGACAGGATTAGTTCTTCGGTCTCAAGAGTTTGCCAACCCCTGACCCTCTCCTGGCATGACTGGTATATCTTGATCTTAAAGCATACAATGAAATGTGCCCGGTCGTGCAGAACAAGTTTGATTAATTTCAAAGTACACTACACACCATATGTTATCGCTTCTGGAAATCAATCATCACCTCCAAAGGGTAGCAATGCTTCCAAGATGCAGAAAACATCCCTTTGTTCAATAGTCTAAAACAGATGCATACTCACGGAAACGGCAAAAACAGAAAGGAACATTTAGTTAACATTAACACACTTCTCTGAGTCAATTCATACAATTGTCACCCCTAGGGAGTCACCTTCTACCCTCTTGCGAATGCAGGCTTGGAGACATTTGGGACTAGCTCAAGGTGACACACTGCAGCAAGCAGCAAAGACAAAATCCGAATCTGAAGCAGTGTCCTCGAGGTGCCCGGTCACCCCCCCTACCCCCCCTTCCTTGCACCACAGCCGCTGTCCCGGCAGTCGCAAGCCTGCCGCCTGCCACCGGGGAAATTCACGACCCACAGCCATTCTGGGGCTCTGCGCCATAGCTGGAGACACAAGCGGTTCTCGTGACTCTTGCCTCAGTTTTCACCCCAGTGCATGACTGCGGGAGCAAAGGGGCCACGTGAGCCCTCCCACAGGCGCGGGACGGTGCCTGTCTATGCAAGGGCAAGTCACAGGTGCGACAACGTGCCAGGGCTGGATCGGGAGCCGCAGGGCGCGAGCTCCCCGGCGGCGTCATCCGGGGGACCTGAAGTCAGCCAGGTGTGGCCCCGGGGCGCGGCGGAACAACTGAGCGGAAAGTGCGGCTTGAGACTCAGCTAGCACCGCAAAGCCCGGCCCGCTAGGTGCCTAGAGGAAGAACGACCTCGGTCGCTGCCTCCGTATCCCCACCGGCCGCCGTCTGGGGCCCGGCGGCGGCCCGCCCAGCGCTCGCCGGCCACCAGCCAGCAGGACTAGGCGGCAGGGAGGAGGCTGGGGGTGTTGGCGGTGGTGGTTGGGGGAGAGTAAGGGGGGGGGGGGGAGCTGTCTCTCCCCACGTGGGTGGCTCTAGCCTGGAGGCGTGGCCGCCGGGGCCGATCGGGCCAATCAGCTTCCTCGCCTGGCTCACCCGGCTTTGCACGCCGGGCCGGTGTGGGTGGCGTCACGGGGGGCGGGGCTCCGGGGCCGGCGCGAGGCGCGGCGGGTCACGCGGGGCGCGGCGCCGGCTATAAGAAGCCGCTGGCGGCGTGCGTCGCTCGAGTGATGGCTGCCCGCGCGCGCTGCGTGCGCCCTTCTCTCCGTCTTTGAAGGCACCGGGGCGACTTTCCGGGTGGGTTGCGAGCCCCGCCGAGCCCTCCCGGTTGCCGCCGCTCGGGGCCACCTGCCCAACGGGTGTGTGCGTGCGTGCGTGCGTGCGTGGCGCCCGCCCGCCCGCCGCCTCCGCAGTCTGGTCTGCTCGTCCGCCCCGAGGCCCTCTGTCTTCTTTGGTGAGTGGTGGCGCCACTTTGGAAAAGGCTCTTTCTTCTCCGCGGGGCCCGGCGCCGACGCCGCGGCCCGGGTGGGGGGGTGGGGGGGGGAGGATGGGGGTGGGGACGACCGC
>PVJH01037578.1:0-17851 GCA_004026705.1 Nesogale talazaci | reverse complement strand
AGGGATGAAATGTGCCTTTTAAGACTGTAGTTTTTGGACCATAGTCATCTTCAGTCATATAATAATAGCACTCCCACATTCATCCCAGTGTCTGGTCATTTCATGATAGAATTAGAATTAGATCTCGGTTGCACAAATCTTTCCACTTTGTGCAAAGACCCCAAAATGCAAAGTTTCATAGAGGGCACTTTATTTTAATGTTAGTTTCCATAACACATCAAATGAAATCATCCTTGCTTATAAACTGAGAGTTAATTACTTAGGGAGTTCAGAAGGGCTGCATTTGAGTTCAGATCTCCAAACTAGCTTCCATTAGCATGTTTTGAATTCCCGGTCTTTCTTTTAATCCTGGAATTTTCTTTTCACCTTCACTGAACCTTTATATCACTGCCTTTAAAGCAACAACCCCCTTTCATTTTAATTATCAACTTACCAGGTTTAAAACCGTATTGTGTCTTCCTGAAAGAAAACTAATGTGGAAAAACTCTACACCTATTTCTTTTTAAATAACCTGAAGAGTCATGAAGTCCTTTCCAACAAGCTTTAGGCAGTCCATCGTAATAAATACATCTTTTATCCCGCTTTTCCTGTATCATCTGAAAACAATGGGGCCAGGGTGTGATACTAGAATGATGATATGCTATCTGAAAAACATCCTAAATATATGGAAATCACTGAAACGCCTCTTTCAAAGCATTTATAATATGTATAGTATGTATACATATTAAATTCTGGCTAATATCCACTAACAAAGCTAGCACTCAGTAATTTGCTGCTTCAGACTTGAATTGTGTCACGTCCCCTTGTCCACTTCACATCCTCGGCTCTTTGAAAAAGTAACTGAAGTGATCAGAAGATTCCATGAGCGTTGATGCTGAAATAACTTCCTAAACATTTAAATCAGTCCTCCTTCTTATGAAGTTGTTCATTCAACTTAAATTAAAACCAGTCTTATTTCCCAAAGGCTGCCTGGTTTTCATAACAAATTTAAACCTTATTTTATCTGATATGTTTTAAAGATGTTCAAAAAGGAACAAGGATAACTGAATATTGCAGACTCAAGTCTTTAAAGAGTTCTCAGATTCAATTTTGAAATCTTTCTAAACTTATCTAGGGCATCCACTGATAAGCATCCTTTTATCCACACCATCTTTCCAGGACTGCAAGGTGGAAGTGTGGCTTTTTGCATCTCTATAGGTTATTCAGTCACTGCTACCAACACAGGCTTTGTTGCAGTAGGAGATGCAATCCCCAAACTCAGAACAATCATTACACAGTGGATCAATGTAGGACCAAACTCATTCTTCGATTTACAGAAGTACAAAATGTGGAGTTGAGAAAGATTTTAGCAGCTATCTAGTTCAAGTTCCCCATTGTACATTCTCAGTTGTAGAAAGGTTAAAAGACTTTCTTAAGATCGCGCAGCTAGTTAGTGATGTAGGTAAGCCTACAACAAACCACTGACTGATGCAGTGCTTTGCTCCTCAAAGTACTTTTTACCTATCATATATTTTAGTAATTCGATAATATTGAGAAGAGTGCTGCCATTATCATCATCATTTGGAGCATTTTCTTCTTCCTCATTCTCATTATTAACTCCCCACAGACCCTCAAGCTTCCCGACCATGCCTCAAAGCAAACTCATTGCCTTCAATTTGATTCCAGCTCATGGTGACCTATAGAACAGGGGAGAATTGCCCTTATGGGTCTCTAAGACTCATAGAAAAAGTAGAACGTATTGTTTATCACCTTTCTCCAGAGGAGCGCCTGATACTTTCAAACTGATGCATAACCACTAAGCTACAAAGGTTCATTTTGTTTGTAACTAGTTAGGATTGAGGGGTAAGGAATGTCGAGAGATTTTTGTTACTGCTATTTTTAAAGAAACACACTAGATATTTACACACCTCGTCTCAGGCAATGAAATGAACAATACCCTGTAAGCCAGTCGTTCTAAACCTTGCTAATGGTGCAACCCTTTAATGTAGTTCCTCCTGTTGTGGTGAGCCCCCCCCCAACCATAAAATTATTTCGTTGCTACTTCATCATTGTCATTTTGCTACTGTTATGAATTGGGCGACCCTTGTGAAAGGGTCGCTCAACCGCAAAGAGGTCGCGACCCACAGGTTGAGAACCGCTGCCACACTGGTTGTGCAATTCAGCAGTCCCATTAGCGGTACAAAAACGTCCTGATTTCCCCCACATCATTTCCAGCAATTATTTTCTGTTCTATGGTTTTTGCTAAGAGTGTTGGTGTGAAGTGGTCTCTCATCATTGTTTTAATTTGTATTTCCTTTATTGCTAATGAATGCAAATTCTTCCTCTTCCAGTCATTTCGTTCCCGGATGTTGTCTTTTGTACATTGTCTATTCATGTTTCGTGCTCATTTTTCAATTGGGTTATTTACATTTTTCTTGTTGAGATGTTTTATCACAAAGAATCTAGGGCACATAAACCCCTCAGAACAAATAATGAGAGTAGTGATACCAAGAGTGTAAAAGGAGGGTGTGGAGGGAGAGGAGGAACCTATCACAGTGATCAACATAGAGCCCTCTAGCAGGGGGATGACAGAAAAGTGTATGAAAGGAGACATCAGTCATTGTAAGACATGAAAAAATTATAATGTATAAATTATCAAGGGTTCAGGAGGGAGGGAGGGTGGAGAGGAAGGAGGAAAAATGAGGAACTGATACCATGAGCTCGAGTAGAAAGAAATGTTTTCAAAATGATGATGGCAACAGATGTACAAATGCACTTGTGATAAGAGTCATATGAACTCCCAATAAAATGATTTTTTAAAGGATGTTTTCTATAGATTTTGGAGATTAGCCCTTTATCTAAGTTATTCTTCCTTTGTATATTTTCTTAATCCCTGGGCTCTCTCTTGATCTTTTGATGTGCATAATTGTCATAGTTTAGTAGGTCTTACTTTGTCTTATATGGTTGGATATTTTTATTATCTTTGGTAGTGTGTTTATGCCTTATATTAGAACTATTCCATTTTTCACAAGCTTTTTATTGATAGTCTTTATAATTGTGTGGTTTCTATGTAAGTCTCTGATTTATCTTGGGTTCATTTTTGTACGTCATGGGAAGTATGGGTCCTATTTCACTTCTTTTGCAATTGAAGATCCAGTTTGAAAAAAAAAAACAAGATTGGTTGTGCGCAGGACTGCAGCCCACTGGGATGGAGGTTCAATTCCAGCAGTGGCTCCACAGGAGCAAAGACTGGGCCTCCTACTCCCACCACCAGAGGGCAGTGATGCCCCAAAACAAAACAAACAAAAAAGAAGATCCAGTTTGTCCAACTCCATCTATTGAAAAGGATATCTATTCCCCATTCAATGTGTTGTTGTTCTTATTCAAAGATTAGGTGCCTGTAGGTGCTTGGTTGTATTTCTGAGTCCTCAATTCTAATCCATTGGTCTTCACAGCTATCACTGTATCAATATGAGATTGTTTTTGATGACCATGACTATATAATAGGTTGTAAAGTCTGAGACTGAAAGGCCTAGTAAAAGAAATAGTAGTGTTTGGGGGTTGTTTTATCCTGATTTTCTTTTCTTTCCATATAAAGTTGGAGAGAGTTTTTCCACTGTTTGGGAAAATTGTGATGGGATTCAGAACAGAATTGCCTTGTATTTGTATTTTGGGGGATTTTCCCATTTTCACAGTGCCATTTTTGCAATGTTTAGTCTACCTGTTACATGAAAAAAAAAAAGTAAGAAACAAACAAAAACAACCGTGACAATACAAATACAAAACAGAGAAAAACCTTGATCAAAAAGAAAGCAGAAAATCTTTTCTTTTTCCTTTTTTAACACTTTTTGTTATTTGTTTGTTTGGGTTTTTTGCCATATCTAGGAGGTAAGATGGGGAAGGAGGGGTGGACTAAAGGGGAGCTGATATCAAAAAGTTCAAGAAGAAGGAAAATGTTTTGAAACTGATTATAGTAGCAATTGTACAAAGCTACTTGATGTGATTGAACAAAGGAATGTTCAAGAGCCCGTGATAAAATAATTAATGAAAATAAAATTTAAAGAGAAACCGAAAAATATGAAAAACAAGCAAATGTAAAATGGGTCCCAAAGGGAGATTATAGCATACAATGTTCCAGTTTAGCAGCACTGCATCTATCTTAATCCATTTTACAAATGCTTTCTGTTCGAGCATAAGGTTATTCCCATTCCTGAACTATGGCCAGAGAGAATTCACCAAAGTTTTAATCGTTGTTGTTGTTGTTGTCATTGTTTACCAATGAGTTGATTCAGACCCATAACAACTTTGTGCACAACCGAAGGAAACACTGCCATCTCTTGGGCCATCCTCACAATTGTTCCTAAACCTGAGCGCACTGATGCAGCCACTGTGTTCATCTGTCTTACAGAGGGCTCCCTCCTTTTCACCGCCCCTCCATGTTTCCAAACATGACGCTCTTCTCCAGGGACTAGTCTCTTCTGACAATATGTCCAAAATATGTAAGATGGAGTCTTCCCATGGCTACTTCTAAGGAGCGCTGTGACCTTATTTCCAATGCAGATTTATTTGTCCTTTTATCAGTCCCTCGTCCTTTCAATTTTCGTCTCCACCATCACATGTCAAATGCATCCATTCTCCTACCATCTTCCTTATCTAACTTTCACAGGCATGTGATGCAGTAGAGAAGACCATGACTTAGGTCAAGCCACACAAATCCTCAAAGCAACATCCTTGCTCTTCAATACTCTAAAAAGGTCTTGTGCAGCAGATTTACCTAATGCAATACATCTTTTTAGCCCCTGACTGCTACTGTCATGAGCATTGGTTGTAGAAGATATAATCTTTGGCAACCTTTTTTCCCATTAATCATGATATTACCTGTTGACACAGTTGTGATGATTTTGGTCTTTCTTACATTGAGTTGTAATTCATACTGAAGGCTGAACTCCTTGATCTTCGTCAGCCAGCACTTCAATTTCCCTTCACTTAATCCATGTAAGGACCCCGCAAATGAATTTGGGCCTTCCATAGCCTTATGCAAACCAGGTGCTCTGAATTTAAGCTCTAATACTGATTCCTCCTTTGGATTTGGATTTTATTATTTAAAATCCTTGGATCACACAGGCTTGTGTGCCTCTTCCATGTGGATTTAGTTGATGCCTCATTAAGATAGCTGCATGTTTTAAGTGTTTAAGGCCCCTGATGCTATTTTTTTCTAATATCCAGGCACCAGCTCATTTCTTCAACAGACTTTGCAATAGCAACCATATCCTCCATAGTCTCTTTATGAGGGCAGGCATGAAGTGGGGCATATCATAAGAACAACTAATTGTTCAGAAATTAGGGTACGATTTAGTATGAGCACAAATCTGTTCATTTATCTATGACTTATATATGTTTCTGGTTCATTTTAGAGACATCACTATCATTTTGTATTAAAGAACATTAAAGTCATCCGCAGAGGGCATCAAGTAATTCTATTGATAATATCATTAATTTAGCCAATGATATAGAATTCCAATTATCATTGATAAAAGGAAATTATATATGTAAAAGTCAGCTTTTCACACACAATACATGAATTGTTGACTCATATGGATTAAAAGCTTATGTAACTAGACATTATTGACACAAATAATGAGGGTTGGAGATAGTGCAAATTTTCAATGTTGTTCACTTGCAAAGGTTGAAGCATGGCTACTACAAAAATATGCCATAAAATATTTTTTAAAATGAAACTGCATAAAATATTATCTGTAGACCAATATCGGCACCACCCAAGACCTTGTTAGATGTGCACAATGTGGCACATCACTTCAGATCCAATGCAGCAGAATCTGGTTCGGGAAGCAGAGAGAACATGAACTGGACACAAGCTGTCCTTGATTTACACCTTTTCTAAATGTAAGCAAATATCTCCATGTTAAGATGATAGCTAATAAAAGACCACTTTTAATTTGAGACTAATAGCCCTACTAAACTTGCAGGATTTTTTTTGATGCTAAATACAATCACTTTGGTTGTGTTTTTGTTTTTTTTATTTTTGCATGACTTATAAAAATAATGTGCGCATAAATAATATAGTACTTACCATGTAGTATTTTAATGTTAAATGTCATTATAGTCACAAGATCTAACTGAAGCTTCTTTGAAGATGCACACAGTCCAGACACTGTTCTAATGGGTGGGGAGGTTGACAGGAACTGTTTACTCACAGAAAAAAAATGGAAAAAAATGATCAGAACAGGAATACTACCATCAGCTAAGATTGCCTAATGTTAGGCTCCCATCCAGGGTATTTTAGATTGGATCCAAGAACATCCCAGTTGGTGTCTTGGGAGGAAAGGTCCTACATTTCTCTCTCCTAAGATTAATTACTATTAAGCATTCATATCTATGTGCCAAGAAGCATGTATAGAGAACAGAGAGGGTAACAAGTAATAAAAAGAGAATAAAAAAGTAGAAGTTTCACTGAAGGCAATGAACATATCTATTACTCTAGTTCAAACAGTTCTAGCTTTAATGGTTGCCCCAAATAGCCTTTTCTTCTTTGCCACATTAAACTAGCTTAACAGTGCTGGATTTCTTCAGAGAGCAATCCATTCTACTATCTGTTATCCAGTGCTACTATAGCATGAATACTGCTAGTAAATGGCTGCGGGAAAAAACAATCTGTCGTCCTTCAGTTTAGAAGATGACAAGTGTGCATTTATGAGCCCAACTCTAGGTGAAGACTTTCTCTTTATGTTGCCTGGCAGTTTAGAAAGAAAGTCCTTGTCTCTTTTCAGTACCAGTAAGTCTGACATATCTTGGAGATCTCATGTGTCCTGGCACCAATCTTGCCCTGGATCTAGGAGCTTCCCCACACAGGGACCCCAGGAACAAAAGATACACTCCACTTCCAGTCCTTCTTTCTTGGTGATAGTAATTCCTTCTCTCCCTGCTAGCTACTCTCTCCTTTTAGCTATTGCGAGGTGTGTTAGTCTGAGCTGACTAGAGAAACAAATTCAGAGACACTCATCTGTATATGAAAAAAATAATTATATAAAAGAACAATTGAATATTAAGAAAACACCCCAGCCCAGTCCAGATCAAGTCCATAAGTCTGATATCAGCCCATCTGTTCCATACTAGTGCATAAATTATTCTTTAGACTCACACAACCATGCGATAATGCTGAGTGCAGGTAGATCACAAGCCAATGGTTAGAAAGTCTTATAGATTCGGTAGCAGACACAGCACTAGCATGTGTCTCCATGTGATTTTTTCCAGCTCCAGGGATCTGTATCCATCAGAATAGCTTCATCTGGCTTGTCATCTGGAGTGTCTCACAGTGTACACCAGAAAGCGTGTATCTGGTCTCCAGTGAGCCATTTCTCTCCATCACACCAAATGACGTCATCAAGCTGATTGACAGGCTAGACTCCACCCCTTCTGAAGTTGGCAGTAGATTATGTAACCGCCACATGAGGTGGTCCACAGCCTCTTACATAAAATTAGCACTGTGACAGAATTAACAGTGTTATATCTCACCATTAATCTCACAAACTTCCAACCATTCACATGACAACTGAGTTATTAACTATTTTCATCCCCCAGGGATTCAAAATCAATAATAGCTAACTTTTTATGATGGGCCTTAGAGATAAAAATATCCCTCTAAGTCAAGTCATACTGGAGGAAGCTAAAATTCCTATGCTATCATATAAAATTAGCCTCCAGAAACCTGTGAATATCTGTTACTGCCACTACTGCTATGAATCTCTCAGGCAAAGACTCTACTGTCAAGGGCTCAACTGACATCTTTTATAACAGTGGGACACATTCTAAAGATGATATGTTATCAACCACATGTCAGATCTGTCAGCATTAAGAAAACATTTTGAAGACACAAGAAAAAGTGGAATTTGGATATCCAGATCTTAACCCAACTTCATAACTTCGTAACTTCATAACTTTGAAAGTTATGAAGTAGTCTAGGAAGCCAACTCTCTGCCATCAAGCCCGTCAATCTCTCGGGGAGCAGACACCTTGCCTTTCTCCCATAGTGTGACTGTTAGATTTGAAACGTGACCTTGGGATTGGCTATCTAACACCTCACGCAGGACTCCAATCCAAACATAATGTGCTAAACTGATGTTGGGAGAAGACAGTTTGTAGGGCTGGTAATCTTGACAGTAATTAGAAAAACAAGCCCTCTGGGAGAATGGCTTTCACCACTGCTATCCATTAGAAGAATACCAATCAACCAGCCAGTTGATTCCAACTGGTTGCAACACTCTATAGGGTTTCAAGGCTTTGGTAAATCTCTATGGAAACAGACAGCCTCATCTTTCTCCCAGGAAGCAGCTAGTGGACTTAAGCCACTGACTTTGGGGTTAGCAATCCAATGCACACCCAACAGTACCACCAGGGCACCTTATCAGGGCACCGGAGTTTTGTGGTAGTATGAGTTGATTAGAGAAACAAATTCATAGACACTCATCTGTGTGTAAGAAAGAGGTTTATATACAACAGCAATTGAATATTGAAGAAATATACCAGCACAGTCCATATCAGGTCCATAAATCCGAGATGAGCCCATTTGTCCCATACCAATCTATAAAGTCCTCTTCAGACTCACAAAACACATACAATGATGCCAAATGCAGGAAAATCACAGGGCACTGGGTGGGAAGTCCTGTGGATCCAGTGGCATTATAAGCATCTCCATGCTGGCAGGGGTCTCCACATTGTTCCTTCAGTTCCCAGGGCACAGGGTCTTGCAGTATAGCAGCATTGTGCCATATGTCTACTCAGTAGAGCATCTCTCAGGGAAGGAGTAGAGAGAGAAGAATTACAGAAATTCCCAGGATCCTCAGGAGAAGGCCATGCCTATACAGAGATCTCATTGACTATATCCTGATCTCATTGACTATATCCTGATTGACAGGCTAGAAACCACCCCTACACTCTTAATCCTCAAATTGACACCAGATTCCATAACTACCAAACCTTTAAAATCTTTGAGCGCAAATTTCTCAGAGAGGTACCCAGGATTTTTGTTTTCTAAAAGACTCCCAGTTGATCTTAATGTGTATCCTGAGTAATGAACTACTTTCCAGTAGCATCAGAAAACCAATGGCCATCAGGTGACTCCAATGCATAGTGATTCCATTCTATCAGAATAGAACTGTCCCCCATAGGATTTTAATAGCAGATCTTTCATAAACACATTAGCAGCCTTTTCTGAGGAGGAGCCTCTAAGGAGACTCAAGGTGCTTTGGGATGGACTTGGCCTCCAATCTTTTGGTTAAGGACAAAATAAAACACATTAACCATTTGCACCACGTAGACACTTCCAAGGCTTTGGAAGCTGGGTCTTCTTTAAGAGACACAACTCATGAGACCGATTAGTTGCTGTTCGTAGAGGAGCCTCCAAACCTCAAGTAGAGGATTTAAAATCAGTGTGTATCTCTTCCAGATCTTTCCGCCATTCCTCCAGGACTTCTACTCTAAGGAAAGGAGCCCCTGGATCATCATCCTCTAAGATGTTTATATGGACCAGCGGCCGGACCTCTTCATCTTACCGACATGATGAAAAAAGGTAAATACACTGAGACCCTGGGACTTTCCAGAACTGCTTCCCCTAGCGAGGCAGAAAGGATAACAGGGAAAACATTAGGCAACAGGACTTTGCACAGGCAAAACTGTCAGAAGTACCATTAACATATGCATGCACCCAATGATCCTCCACTTTGCTAACTCTATCTCTGCCTTCAAATGTCCATTCCATCTGACCCCACACATGACCCTGCCATCCTCTTGGCCAATACAGATTTCATCTGTACTTTACTCAGCACTCATTTTCCAACATCTAGCCCTATAGCTGACACATAGTAGATGCTCAATAAATATTTCCCAGAGAATTGAAAAGTGCAACAACTCCAACAGCCACTCATGTGAGAAAGTTGAGACTTTCTACTCCCAAAAAAGAATTACAGTCTCAGAAACAAGCCATGGGGGGTGGAGAGGATACAGTTCTGTTTTATCCTATAGGCTTGTTATGAGTCAGAATTGACTTGATGGAAGTGAGTTTGTTTTTGTTTTTGAGGTACTAGACATACAGCAGAAATTAAGAGGAAGCAAAAGGATGTGGCAAATCCACTGAGCACTTGGGAAAAAAAGGGTAAAATAGAAGAAATTAAAAGAAAGATTGAAGGACAAAGGTCATGTTAATAAGACACTCATGACAAATGCATAGCTCAATCCAGCTCTGCCATTTCAGTTCAAGAGTTAAAAGCATATTCATACTTTTTCAATTCACCATTTTCCAAATGATTTATAACGTTAGATCACCTTAATTATGGGAGAATAATGATGTAACATTTGAGTGAAGGGGAACGTGGCGGAGCTGTCAGGTAAGCATTGGGCTGCTAACCATGAGGTTGGTGCTTCAAACCCTCCAGCCACTCTGGGGGAGAAAGATGAGACTGTCCATTCTTGTAAATATGGACTTCCAAAAGGGCAGTTCTACTCCATCCTCTGGGGACAGTAGAACTTGGAAGCTACTTGGTGGCAGTAAGTTGGGGGTTATTTGAGTAAATTACAGATGACTGAACAACTAGTGCTTGCACAAATGTAACTAATTTTTCTTTTGTCTCTGAGTTTATGCATGCTTTTTCTCAAACAAGTTGATTTTTTTTTCAGTTATTTTCAATGGCTCAAATAGAAAGAAAATGTTTTGAAAATAATGGCAACATATGTACAAATGTGCTTGACACATGGATTTGTGTGTGGATTGTTATAAGAGCTGTAAGAGTCCCCAGTAAAATGATTTTTAAAGAGAGAGAAAGAGATAAGGGCTTTTTCCAGAGGCAACAGAGAACATCTTCCTCTAGAACCAGCACCCTGAACTCTGACTCTGAGTCCCCTAAACCATGTGTGTTAGTCTGGGTCGATTAGAGAAACAAATTCATTTACACTAATATGTGCATTAAAAAGAACTTTTAAAGGGAGAACCAATTATAAGGATCTACATACAACGTCCTCTCAGGGATCTACAGACAACCGGAAAGTGAGTGTAGGGAGCCACTGAACAGCGTACAATATGACAAAATAATAATTCCTAAATTACCAAGGGTTCATGAGGGAAGGAGGAGTGGGGAGGGAGGGGGAAAACGAGGGGCTATTAGCAAGGGCTTATGTAGAAAGAAAATGTTTTGAGAATGATGGTAACAAATGTACAAATGTGCTTAGCATACAATAGATGGATGTATGGATTGTGGTGATTTGTATGAGCCCCAATAAAATGATTTTAAAAAATCATTTTATAAAAAGTTATTGTACATTAAGAAAACATCTCGGTCCAATCAAGATCACATCCATAAGTCTGATATTAGTCCATATGACCAATACCAATCTATAAAGTCCTTTTCAGAGTCATGAAAAAAATGCAATGATGCCAAATACAGGAATCTCACAGGCCAGTGGGTGGGAAGTAGTGTGGATCCAGGGGTTTTGTAAACATCTCAGCACTGGCAATGATCTCCACGTGGCTTTTCCATCTCAGGGCAGTAACATAGCTCCATTTGTTCTGTCACATGCAATTTCTCCAGGGAGTGAACTTGTGTCCTCCCTCCCGTGAACTATTTAGCTCCCTTGTCTCTCTAAATGAGGTCGTCAAGCTGCGACCTGATTGACACGCTAAACTCCACTCCTTCGCTCTTAATCCTCTCAAATTGACAACAGATTATATAACTATCACACCACGAGAAAATAAATTCCTGTCTGTTGAAGCCAAAAATAAAAATAAAAAAACATCAAAGCAAGAAGTAAAATAATGAAAGAAACACTTTTTCAATTTACTGTCAAGCTGAGTCAATCGAATCATCTTTCAGCTAGCTTTTCACTTTAAGACAAAAATGTCAGGCACCTTACATTAAAAATCCCATATTTTATTGCATTGTATTTTTTGCATTAACTTTGGGGGGGGAGAAATCCACTCCAATAAAAAGGTGACTAGGCAGCAAATTGAACTTGCACCTTAGGTAGGAGAGTCATATCACAAAGTGATGCTTTGTTCCAGAGATAGAAGCCAAACAACAAAGTCCACAGCCACCTGGTTGTTTCTGATACACAGTTGCCTTCTACTCATACAGCATTTCCAAGACTCTACAGGCTTGAGGGAGGAGACAGACTCCTTTTTCTTTCTCAAATCACCTGGTGGGTTTGAACTGCAGACACTGTAGTCAGAAGCCCAGTACCTAACCCGGAGTCACTAAGCAATATCCATGCCTGCCTCTCCTGAAACACCAATGGCTTCATCAGAGAAGGCAAAGCATGAGGCATTACTTCCTCCTTCTATTTGCTCACATGAAATAACTTAATTCAATAAACTTGACTATTTTTTACTAACAAAGGGATTAACATTTCATGAGCAGTTATTATGTACTGCACATCACACATGAAATAAACCAAAGTTTCTCCCATTAATCTATTCTGCCATGCGTCAGATGCATGAAATATTCTCTTTTAATTAGAAGATAGGAATCAGTACGCCCATTTAACAGATGTAAAGTTGAGGTTCAGAAATGGTAAATAGTTTGAAGGATCCAACAAAGCAGCCAAGGATGAAATCAGGATTTAAGCCTAAGCTTGTGCCCTTTCTCCCCTCCCTAACTCCCATCTTCACAAATTTTCACAAACTCTTGCAAAACAAGAGTTTTTTTGAAGCTGCAATGAGCTCACAAAAAGAAAATTGAGTTAAAATGATGTTTGTCAAAGGAAACAGTAAGCATGTAAATATGGCATGTGGGTATTTGTGGGGGTTAAAAGGACCAAGCAATTAGCTTTATATTCTGCAGTAGTAATCCAAACTCCACTACCTTCAACTTACCGCAACTGTACAGAACATAGTGAAATGTTCCCTTCACCTTTCCAAGCAGCACATCTTTGCAGAAGCTGACTGCCCTCGCTTTCTCCCTCGGAGCAGCTGCTGCTCATTTTCTATCCATTTTCTGGTTAGCAGCAATGTGCTGAAAAATTTGACCACTACACCATCAGGATACTTTTTCTGCACCAGTTGTTCCATAAAACTTTAATCTCTCTCTCTCTCTCTCTCTCTCTCTCTCTCTCTCTCTCTCTCTCTCTCTCTCTCCCCCGACCCCCTGCCATCCCCCAATGCCATTTAAGTAACTATAAAAACTAAAGCACCAAACTCACAAAACTGAGTCGATCCCAACCCACAGCACCCCTACAGGACAGGTAGGACTGCCCCACTGACAGCTACAATTCCACAGGAATAGAAAGCCCCATCTTTGTCCAGTAGAGGTGCTGGTGGTTTCAAACTACAGACTTTGCAGTTAGCAGCCCACTAGTTGCAGTTATACAGCCACTACTTAAATAATTAAAGTCTCATATAAGGAAACAATTTTAATCAAGCTTCCTGGCTTGTCTTGCAAGATACAATGTTTATTCGTGTTTATTTCTGTGTCTCTTTCTTGACCACTTCTTCATCTTTACTAGCTAAAGTACAAACTTAGGAGACAAGACCGGAATTTTAAAACTGAACTTGACCATGGATTCCTCTGCTTGAGACATATTTGGTGATAGTGATCATGTGTGGTAATGAAGATGATGATAGCTGATAATGAATGGAGATCACAAAGGTCCTGGAGTTAATTATGTGGCAGCAATTTAAGTAGGTAATCTGACAGACGGCACTGCCCAGAATCATCTGGTAATTATTCCATATTAAACCTGGTCTGTCCATCTGTGTTTTTTTACAGCAGATCCTGAGCATATCATGGGCAATTAAAATTCCTCAATTCCACTCCACCCCAGCTTTGAGTAGAGCCAAAGGATAATGGATTCCTTATGATTCCTCCGGATAGTGGATTCCTTAGAATTCCTCAAGGGTGGACAGTAGGAGACTAGCTTAACAAGACAGACACTGAATTTAAATGAAAGAAAAAATTGACTGAAAATTTCTGAGACCCAATGTTCCATGTTCAGAAAAAATTGCAGTCATTTTGACAAGACCCTGATCATTTTAACTCAAAGTAATTCATTTTCTGTGAGATCTACTATACATAAAACACTCGCTTCCTCTATCATCTTTGATTCTATAGACACAGCAATATAAAGGATTGTTTTTCTTCTCTGAACAAATTTCTGAAGTGAACTTACTTTCACACCTAAATTGCAGATGGCGAAATAAAACAGCAGTAGCATTACAGATGTAGATGCTGAAGAGGAGGGGTTTGAGCAAAGAAGGAAAGACTAGGTGATTAACAGACAGTCTCTCCATCCTTTTTATTGAATATGGAACTGATGCAAAAGTTTCTCTAACATTTTTGTATACCAAGGATTTATGATATCATGAACACCTGGGTAGTCAATACACAAATCAGAATTTTGGAAACCCTGGGGAATGTTTCCCTAATATCCTCTTCCTGGCACTTCCCATCATCCTTTCTGTTTTTCACGTGCTTCCCACATTTGAATCTTGAAGCAATATGTTATTAACTCTTGAATGTTCAGAGACTTTGAAAGTGGAACTGTGCCATGTGGACTCCTCGGCTCCTTACCTGTGCGCTTACCTGACTTGTCTCTGTGATTTGTCATGGTTAATAGGAATAGCTATAACCCATTTTCTCTGCCTGTATGATTCCATTTTACAAATCTCCTGCCATTTATTTAGCCTATCTACTGTGCATTTGCTTTATTTCCAGTTCTTCTTGTCACTACCAGAAATTCTGCAACCATAACTTCCATTCACGTTTCCTTGTGAGCGTGTTCAAACATTTCTTAGTGTCCATTTGTTATTTAAGATGAGAATGATTGGCTCAAACATTTACGGCACTCTCAATGTTACCAAATAATGCCAAAAAGTAGTAGATGTGAGGTAACATTGCTTAGAAATTTCAGGCTTTCTTCATTTTCACCTATCTGGAGGGTATTGTGATATTAATTTTCATTATGGCAGCCTTTTCTGTGGAGTATCTGTTCAAAGATTTGGCCCACTTTATCCTGGATTTGATTTGTAAGAATTCCTCATTCATCTGTTTTAATCATTTGTCAGTCATACGGGTTGTGAATATCTCCTTAGAGTTTATGACTCGTGATCACTCCTTATGATGACTTTTCTATGCACAGCTCTTGACTTTAATGCATCCCACACAGTTTTTTGAGCTTTTTCATTCCTTTCCTACTCCATGTGAGAAGAATGTTCTCATATGTTTTTCTCAACATTTTATAGTTTTTCCTTGTATATATAAGTCTCTATCTGGGATTGACCTTTGTTTAGAGGGTGAATACTACAAACAAGTTATTCTTCTCTAAGGTTAACCAATGTCCTCGCACCATCTGTTAGATGGGTTGTCTTTTCCACATGGATCAAAAGGGATACGTATTTCATATACTGTTGCTGTTGGGTGCCACTCGGTGTGTGTCAACAGAGCAGGGCTGTGACAGGGTAGTGCTGTCTCTTGGGGGTTTCTTGGCTGCAATCCTTCTGGGAGTAGATGGCCAGGGTTTTGCCCCAGAGGGGGTTGTGTGCTAGCAAACAATAGACTTATAAACCACCTTCACACCTACATATTATGAACCTAGACCCCAGACACTGACAATGAGTTGATGTCACCTCATAATGCCCCTACACTTGGCTTATGAAACTACAAATCTTGACAAGCGCTGGCAGTTTCTAGTGCGTTTGAGCCGGTAGCCTCGTGGGTACCACTCCAGTGTTAATGACACAGCCTCCTTATTCCCAAACTTCAAACTCACTGACTCATGGTAATCGTATCGGGCTTGAGTAGAACTGTTCCTAGGGGCTTCTGAGACTGTAACTCTTTAAAGGAGAAGAAAGCCTCATCTTTTTCTCACAGAGCAGTTGTTGCTTTCAAACTGCTGGCCTTGTGGTTAGCAGCCAAATACGTAACCTCCACCACCCTACCAGGGCTTCTCACAGCCTCAGTAAATTTATCCACCACCAATTTGCCCCTTTAAAGGAATGGATAATTCATAGGGAGAGTGAACGCGGTTTCTGAAGCCAATTTGCCAAAGGAAGAATTTACCAGGCAGTCAATTTAATGACTGTATCATATCTAATTATTTCTTTCATATTTAACTATTTGAGAAAGTCTTTCTATAATATTTTTAAAAATTTTTTGGCATCACTGCCCTCCGGTGGTCGTGGGAGCTACCCAGCCTCGCTACTGCTGGATTTGAACCGCCAAACCAGTGGGCCGCAGTCCCGCACTCCGCCACTACGCCACCGGGGCTCAGCCCTTTCTATAATTTTATCTCTACATAGTTCTTTAGTAACCCCCATTAAGTAAAGGGATGAAAAGCATTATGGGAGCAAGGAGATCCTTTCTGTGCCTGAGACCCCCTTGGTCTTTAGTAATCCTTTCCCTCTTTACCAACTTCCCCTCCCCCACATGCTCCTGCCCTCTCTGCCCTTGGGTTTCCTCACTCTAGGAGAAGCCAAAGGCGCACTGAGCTTCTGTGGAAAAGGGCAGCTACGTGAACTCAGCAGCTGCTGTGTAAGATGTGAGAGCCCTCCGTCTTCTGTAAAGATTCTTTTAAAAAAATCCGCACTGCCACTGAATCAATTCTGACTGATAGGAATCCTAGGAGGCAGAGGAGAGAAGTGCCCCCCCGGGGCTTCTGGGGAGAGCAGTCTCTCCAGGAACAGAGGGCGTCACCTTTCTTCCACAGACTGGCTGTTGGCTCAAACTGCTAACCTTGAGGTCAGCATCCCAGTGCTTAAGTCACTGCCTAGTACCGTCTTGGAAACCCTCTGAGGCAGTTCTATTCCGTCCAATAGGGTCACCAGGCACCCCACTTGACTGAAGGGCCAGGGGTTGGCTTTTGTTTGGGGAGGGGATGACAGGCAAAATGGCATTGTATGAAGTCTCCCCTCCAAGTTCTCCCTGAGGAGGTCTGAGATCTATTTTTACCCAGAGACAGCTGCAATACCAAATCTAGAACATTTATGAAACAATGACTTAAGGAAAAAATAATAGCAGTTCAAAGATTCACAGAAATATTTTTTTCTTTTCAAAATCATTTTATCAGGGGCTCAAGCAACTCTTGTCACAATCCATGCATGCATCCATCGTATGCCAAGCACGTTTGTATATTCGTTGCCATCATCATTCTCAAAACATTTGCTTTCTGCTTAAGCCCTTGGTATTAGCTCCTCATTTTCCTCCTCCCTCCCTGCTCCCCACGCCCTCATGAACCCTTGACAATTTATAAATTATTATTTTGACATATCTGACACTGTCTGATGTCTCCCTTCACCCATTTCCCTGTTGTCCATACCCCTGGGAGGAGGTTATATGTAGAAACTTATCATTGGTTCCCCCTTCACAGAAATATTTTTTAATCTACTAAGTTTTTCCATTCCCAATGAATCATTATAACCAGCATGAGTTATCTAAAAAAAAAAGACACTAAATTTTTTAGATTGGTAAAGTTGACAAATGCCTCACAAAACACCTAATGATTTTAAAATATTGTCAAAATAGAGACTTCACTAAAAAGAATTTGAAACAAAATCAGTACACACTGAAAGATTCGCATATGAAAAGCTAATTTTTATATCTATTAGAATATATTCACACACATAATCAAGACAGTTATATCCATGAATATATGCATAAGAATATATCTACAAAGAGAATAAGCATCACTATGAAAGAGATATTTTAAAATTGAGCAGGTTTTCAAATACTTCTAAGAAGAATATATTCATAAGAAGAATGTATTTTATAATTTAATGTATTTTTAAATATAGTCCTTAAATATTCATATGAAGCATTTATTCACATTATTTTACTATACTTAATATTATCCTTTAAAATAAGTTTTTGTTTAATCT
>PVJH01037577.1:0-17845 GCA_004026705.1 Nesogale talazaci | reverse complement strand
CCCAGTTCCTTCCTCTATTTCCATTTGCTTCCCTCTTGTCCCACTATCATGCTCACTCTCCCTTTGGGTTTCAGTATTTTTTCTTTGTTACATTAGTCTTAATCAATCCCTATTGGCCTTCTCTCACCCACCTTGTCCCTGCATTTGTATCAATTGTTATTCCCTTTTTCCTGGGCTGGTCAACATCACCACCTTTCCCTCTCCTCCCCCTCTTCAATGTCCCCTACCCTGGAGCCATCAGACTTGTCATTTTTACCTCCAACCTCTTTGTCCAGTCTATCTTGTCTAGATAGACCTGTAGATGTAGCAATATGTACAAGAAAGGTCTCCTAAAATGGAGCAACTTAAGCAAATAAAACAATGATAACAACAGCAAGAAACCCCCTCAATGTACTGTACAATATGTAACAGAATAATAAAAAAAATAATAAAAATAATAGCAATATAAGAACCTGTATAAAGTTCAAGGTCTGTTGTTGACCTCCTAGAGTGACCCCTAGTTGAGTTGGATGGGATGCCTACTAATCATTTTAAGTGGTTCTAATAGCAGTATAAATAATTCAAACTCCCCTTTAAAATACAATTTCGAACAATTGAAATCACATATGTCAGTAATTGAAATAAAATTCTACAGTTTTTATTAATATTCCAAAAGGTATATTGCATATCAGTCATAACATATTGAACTCATTTCTTCACTTTGAACAATAGAATTATACTTCTCTCAGAAGATCTCATTCATATCCATATTTATGTTTCTTGAAATAAATACCTGTGGTCATTATATAATCTATTGTCAATTTGAGATTTAAGAGTGAGGGGTGGAGTTTAGCCAGTCAATCATCTTGATTACCTCATTTGGAGACATTAAGGAGACTAATAGTTCTCTGGCAGTGGGACACACACACACACACACACACACACACTCCCTGAGAGACACATGGAGTTATGCTAGAGTCCGGGAGCTGAAGGAGCCACATAGAAACCCCTGCCCCTGCTGAGATGCTTCCTCCACCACCGATCCACAAGAGTTTTCATCCCCTGGCCTGTAATTTTTTTCCCTGCATTCATCATCATTGCATGTGCTATGTAAGTCTGAAGAATTTACAGACTGGTAATGGACATATGGACTAATACTGGATTTATGGACTTAACCTGGACTGGGTTGGGATGTTTTCTTAATGTGCATTTGCTCTTTGATATAAATATAAAGTTCTCTCTTCTACACATCTGAGTATCTATAAATTTGTCTCTCTAGTCAACCCAGATTAACACAATGTTCCTTAGCTTTTTATATTTGGCTTCATTATAGTTAGAACAAGTTTCCTTTTATTTTTCTCTATGATTAAAGGATTTATTAAGGAAGTTAACATACAAGATGTAATGCCAGTGACCAATGCTCAGGGTGGTTGTTTAGCAGGACATGTTACAGTTTCAGGCCCACTAATAAATGCTCAAAGGGCATACCATTCTGTTTTCTAAGAAATATACTGCCCTTGTAAGAAAATATTATGTAACTGTGGTACATTCAATATTTTGTTAATATGTTAGATAGTATTCTTTTGCTTTATCTTTCATTATTTTTCTTATATTCCCCCCTTTTTTAAAGTTCCCTTAACATTGGCAATATTCTTGTCTGTTACAGCTATATGATGAAGCTCATATACAAAGAATTTAATGATTCATGATGGTATTGCTCTCTGTAAATTTGTTGTTGTGTTTAGGTGCAATCAAATTGGTTCTGACCCATAGTGATCCTATGCACAACAGAATGAGATCTTGCCTGGTCCTGTGTCATTCTCACAGTACTTCATAGGCTTGAGCCCATTGTTGCAGCAACTTATTGCAAGTCTTCCTCCTTTTGCTGCCTCTCCACTTTGGTAGGTATGATGCCTTTCTTCAGGCCCTATTTGCTCATGACCATATGTTTAAAGTATGGAAGACACAATTTTGTCATTCTTGCCTTTAAGGAGCACTCTGAATGTACTTACAGACCAGATGGGTTTTTCCTTTTAGCAATCTGTGGCACTTTCAGTATTCTTAGCCAGCATCACAGTTCAAATGTATCAATTCTTTTTGCTCTTTCTCATTCAATGTCCAATCCTAATTTCATGTGCATATGAGACAATTGAAAATACCATGGTTTGGATGAGGTGCACTTTAGTCCTCAAAGTAACATCCTTTCTTTTCAATAGTCTGAAGAGTTCTTGTACACTAGGTATACTCCATGCAACTTGTCTTTTGATCTTTGGATTACTGTTTACAAAAGCACTTATTGTGCATCGAAGCAAAATGATCCACATAGTTCAAAGTCTTTGCATGATTAAAAAACACAAGTAAGGGCTGAGCCCTGGTGGCGGAGTAGTTGAATGTAGGACTGTGGCCCACTGGCTTGGCTCTTCAAATCCAGCAGCAGCTCTCAGGAGCAAGGCTGGGTAGCTCTCACTACCACCAGAGGGCAAACAAAACAAAAGCAAACAAAACACAAGTAAACACTATTTAGGTATTCTCTGTGTTCAGCCAAAATCCATCTGACATCAGCCATGCTAACCCTTGTTCCATGTCATTTTCTGAATCCAGACTGAACTCTTGCAGCTCCTCACCAATGTACTACTGAAACTGCTCTTGAGTGATCTTCAGCAAAATTTTACTTGCATATGATATCAATGATATTGTTCTATGTTTTAAGCATTCTGCTGTGCCATCTTTCTATGGAATGAATACAAACAAGAAGCTCTTGCTGTTGGTTAGTTAAGTAGCTGTCTTCCAATTTTTTGGCATAGACAAGTAAGTGTTTTCAGTGCCTCATCAACTTATTCAAATGTTTCAACTCCTGGAGCTTTGTTTTTGGCTAATATTTTCAATACAGCATGAATATCTGCTTTCATGACCATCAATTCTTGCTCACATGCTGCCTTGTTCAATGGTGGACAGTTGACTAGTTCTTTGTGGTCCAGTGACTTTCAGGATTCTCCATCCTCTCTTTTAATTTTTCTAGCTGATTAAGGGCTCAAGTAGAAAGAAAATGTTTTGAGAATGATGAAAGCAACAAATGTATATACGTGCTTGACACAATAGACGTAAGTATAGAATGTGATAAGATTTGTACTAGCCCCCAATAAAATGATTTAAAAAATTTTCTCTTTCAGAAAAACAAAACAAAGAAACAAAAACAGAAGTCAAACTTCTTATAGTTCAGACCTTTGTTATTTGAACCCACCCTGCATGGATTGTAAAGTATCCTACTGAGTTTTAATTAGGTCACAAATGCAGTTGGTGAGCATGAGAAAATATAACAAACACTAGTTGACTCCATATATTTGGAGAGTGTATTATGTTCACTGCATTGGTGTCATAACCCACTTTTCTAGCAGAGAGAATTGTACCTGTTTACTTTTTAAAGATAATATTTATTTATATTTTAATTCTCACCTGTATTACTCAAAAGGATCTCTGAAGAGCTTAATTGAGAAAGTGTTTATAAGGATGTGAGTTCTTTTCGTAATGCTGAAATTCATTGTTGTGCCCATTTAAGTTTTCTCATATTTTTTGTTGTTCCCTTAGTTTACCAATCTGGTATTTGTTTTGTATTTCCTCATGTGTTCCATAAGCTTTTCATCAAATAATTATCAGGTGTTTCTCCCTAGTCTGTCTTAATCTGGAAACTCTGCTAAAATCTGTCCATGATGTGTACCTCTGCTGGTATTTAAAATATTGGTGGCATGATGTCCACCATCACAGCAGCATGCAAGCCACCAGAGGAGGGCAAATTAATAGAAAGATTTAGTAAGAGTCAACTTAAAAATCAATTATAGACTTAAAAATGCAATAGTAGAGATCTAAATACCAATAGTGAAAAATGTAGCTCCAATAGAAATTATAGCTGCAGACAGAGGAATGAAACATCCCCAACCAACATTGCAGGAAGACAGCTGGGGGATTAATTTCTGTACTCTTTGCTCTTATTTCTGGTCTCCTACTAGAACCTCCTAAAGCCTGAGCATTAGGAGTCAGTGGGCAGGGGAACTGTGTGACACTATGTATGGAGGTCCAGAATTATGAAACAGAAGGATTTAGTATAGACGTGGAAGGGTAAACTATGAAAAATCTTCATGAAAAGATCTTGTTTTTTTAAATTAAGATTGCAACTCAAGTATGAAGTCCAGCTACTTATCCTTTTTAAAATGTCCATTTGTGGCATTGAATTTATTTTTTTCACATTCTGCAATAATCTTAAATCCCCAAATAATCCCTGACATTTTTTTCATTTTAAATAGTTTCACTGATGTATATTTAATATATCATAAATTGATTGCTAAATCACATTAAGATTTGTACAATTATCACTACAATCAATTTCTAAACAGTTTCTTCTCATACTCATGGTTAGCTCCCCATTTACCCATTCTCCTCTGCCATGTTCCTATCCAGTTATTATCATTAAATATCAATCAATTCTGGAATTCATATGCAAAAAATCATATAAAATCCAATCAGGAAGCAAGAAAACACACAAAAATTCAAATACCAATAACTAGACAAATCATAGCAAAAGCTAGGAAGGGTGCAGTATAATACCGATGAAACATACGACATTCCTCTAGTTCTTTGATGTTTCCTCCCCCTCACTATCATGATTCCAATTCTACCTTAAAAATCTGGCTAGACCAGATCATGTGCACTGGCAGAGAAAATGCTGACAACACATAGATTCCTGGACAGATAAACCCCTCAGGACCAATAATGAGAGTAACCATACTAGGAGGAAAAGGGAAAGGTGGGGGGAGAATGATCTACTTATAACCCCCTCCCTAGGGGATGGACAACAGACAATGAGTGAAGGAAGACATCAGACAGTGTAAGACATGACAAAATAATAATAATTTATAAATTATCAAGGGATTGTGAGGGAGTGGAAAATGAGGAACTGACACTAAGGGCTCAAGTAGAAAGCAAATGTTTTGAGAATGAAGATGGCAGCAATTGAACAAATGTACTTGACATAATGTATGTGCATATGGATTGGGATAAGAGTTGCATGAGCTCTGAATAAAATGACTTAATAAAAAAATAAAAAGCAAGCGGAAAATATTAAAAACTGAAACAACTTTAAAATGGATCAATCTTGAGATCAAATGATAAGGTTTTAAACTTTAACCTAATTATACGTGCCATAATGAACTTTACAATGCTCTTTTTCTAAAAGCAAAGCTATTCATACCCTTAAATTCTGGTTTGAAAACAAGCCTCTAACATCCCAGCAACTACTGTTTTGGAGATCCAGGCACCATCTGATTTCTTTGCTGCACACCTCACTTTGCAATAGCATCTGTATCTTCAGTGATCTCATAATGTGCGCTAGCACTGAGTAGGGCCATGTCTTTAGAATAAATTGTTCTTATATTTGTGCTAGAATTAAGTTCCAGTCCCAAATTCATTCATATACATCCAAAGTTTATATCTGTCTCTAGTTCACTTCAGAGACTTTTTTATCAGAACATTATGATACAGAACATTATAAGTCATCCCCTTGGGGCATAATAACAATAATTCCATTGATACTGTCATTAATTTAGTTAATGGTATAGAATTGAAAACACTGTTGAGAAAAAGAAACTATACAAATACAGGTTGTTTAAGAACTGTATTAAATGGATTGTTGATTTGTTTAAATACTTAAGTATTTAAGCAAACAATGGGGGTTGGTGATAGGGCAAAATTCATTCACATTCATTCACAAAGAACCAGGCCTACAAGATTAATACATAGGAAAGCAGGAAGGGTATTAAAATAGTAAAATGTTGTAGTTGTAAGTCACCATTCATTGAACACTCTCCAGGTAAGGGATTCCAGCATCTGCCCTTTCCATAACCTTGGCATAGCAATCATCTATTTCTTCTCACACGAGGGTGTTTCATGCTTAGGTTCAAGGAGTTTGCCAGTTCCATTAATCTACTACAGAGGACTTTGAAGTAAAAGCCCGGTTCACTTAGAGGTGTTCCTTTCTGCTGTGGCATATGAAGGATGCTGTGCACCTTGAAAGGACAGAGTATAAAGATCGAGTATATATCCTGGGTCACAAATGGTTGGCTAGACCTGATAAATCCTTGTCATTTTTGTTTAAATGGTTTCTTCATGCTGTCAGGCATTTAGTTAAATGCATTTAACTAAAGGCATTTAGTTAAATTTAGTTAAATTATAAGTTAAATGTTGTCATAATTCAGGGTCTTATTAATTATGCAGATGAATATTCAGCACCACTTGATCATTCACAATGGGCATAGGAAGTTATTGACCTACATGCAATTATCATCTTTGTACAGAAGCTGGAAGGACCAGAAGAAAAAAAATGGATGTTTTATTAGTGGTACTAATGTCTATTCATTACAGATTAACAATCTTGTAATAATTTTTTTTCTTTCTGAGTCGCACACAAAGTTAATAATTTTGTTCCTGGTGACTTTGTATTCAAGTGCTGGAAGTACTTAATGCTAAACCAGTCATATGGAGAGTGGTTAAGAGTACTACTTTGGAGTACTGCTGATAATATTTAAGTTGTAGCTCAGCACCTAATTAATGGTAAATACTTAGGCACATTTATTAATATTTTAATGCTTTATTTTCTAATTTGTAAAATAGACTTACTAATGTGACCCATATTATAAGATGATTAGAAATTTATATAAACATGCTTATAAATTATTTTGCATGCTTGGTGTGTGGTAGGTGCATGCATAATTATAGTTCTGGGAGTTATTTGGATATTGTCATTTATACAGAAGTCAAGGTAAATGTAGCCAGTTAAGGTAAATATCTTTCCTATTCTATTGTTAAGAAAAGGACTTAGCTAATGTGGAGAATTATGAACATATTGAAAAGTTTTCCTTTCTTGAGACATGTAAGAGGTATAGTAGGACTAAAGGATGAAGAAAACTATGGAAATAAGGAAAATAAGTAAAGGGAAATTTCTAAGAATTGAACAATCCTTTAATTGTTTTAAGAAATTGACTTATTTGACCAATGAAAGCATAGAAATTATAGGAATGCATGCTCTTATTAGTTCTGAGCTTACCTGTGAATTTGAGACACTTTTCTGCAATTCAGTTTTTCTCTTTAATGAATGAGGTGGCCAGAGGCAAATTTCTCAAAACGTCTTCCACAAACACTGGGTTTATTAGTCAAATAAGTTTGGGAAATTCCATTTTACATATTCTGTTCAGAAATTTCCTTAATATGTGAACTCACTGAAAATTCCAAGATGTCCTGAAGCAAATGAAAACAAAACACAATAAACAAACAAAAATGTTACATTTTGTTTAACCCTATTATTTTAATCTTATTATCCAGGAAGTCTCCTCTCACATGCACCTATTGATCCTGAAGCTATCAGTCAATGGAACAATCCTTAATAGAAGGAATTTTCCTTTCATCTGTATTTATGAATTTCACTTTTGAACTCTGTTAGAAAAATTGGCTGAGTGGATGTTCCAATTTTAATCCTGAGTAGGGGTGATGACTGAGTTTCACATAGTGGTTAAGATCACTGCCCGGGGGATGTTGGAATGATAGGAAAATAAAACCCCAAATCCACTATTATCAGGGAGCTGCAAGTATAGTTACCTACCCTGTATCCTGTATTAGAGATTATTGTACAACAGATTTTTAGTTGCTAGGGCATTGCACTGAATAATCCCCGCCCCACCCCCCCACCCCCCCGGCCCCACTGAAAAGGGGCAGTAGGCAAAATAAGTTTAGAAACCTAAGGGTTAAAGAAGAGGAGAATCCTGGGCCCTTGACAAATAGTGATTATTGAATATATCCACATTAAATTATATGCAATGAATGTGGAACTCACTGATTACCTAAATCTGTGTTTCTTAAAATTCACCAAGGTGCTTTTTCCTATTTGTATAATTTCAGTAAAATATTGCTGTGATTTTTCTGGTATAAGTGTGTGGAAGTCACTGATTTGTGTCAATTTTGGAACTGGGAGTGTAGAGGTAGAGTCTTGCTTGTCAGTTTGGAGCTAGCCAATGAGGCCTCTGTGTGGACATGGCTTTCTCCTGAGAATTCTGGGAAGTATCGTGGTATTTCCCAATTGCAGGAGAGGGACTTGACTCAGTCCCTGGGAGAGACTCGACTGACAAGACAAGATGGCAGCATAAACCCCGAGTCCTAGGAGCTGGAGGAACCTGAGGAGAAGTCCCAATGGATTACCCAGATGGAACCAGACCTCTAAAGCTGGAAAAGCCTGAGAGACCCCTGGCAGCACTTAGATGCTTCTACTGCCACTGGATACACAAGACTGCACCCACTGGTCTGTGAGTGTCCTGGTGCTATTGCATGTGCTTCGTGAGTCGGAAGGAGATTTTATAGACATATGGGCTAATATCGGACTTATGACTTTGGACTGGACTGTGTTGGGATGCTTTCTCAATGTTCCATTCCTCTTGTATATAAACCTTTTCCTTATATCCATATGCGTGTTTATGAATTTGTTTCCCTAGTCTACCTGGATTAACACAAAGTGCATCAATACAAATATAAAAGGTTTGAAAGAATTATTGCTACATGGTCAGGTCAACCTGGGGCTGCTAACTGAAAGGTCCGTGGTTCAAATGTTCAAGCTGTTCTGCTAGAGGAAGACGAGGCTGTTTGCATTCATACATATGTGCAGTCTCAGATGCCCTACATATGGTGTCACACATTGGAATCAATCTGATGGTAGTGGTTCTGTTTTGGTACTATGAACAGGAAAACAAGCCCTGAAGAAACCACAGCATAGTTAATTTGTCTAACAAACAGGTGAGTGGGCCATAAGACAAAATAGATTGAACTCTTTTGTGCTTGCAATATTGGATTCATACTACAAAGTTTTTTCTGTGACTCAGATTGCTTCTGTCGTTTAATAATAAATTGTATATTTTACTTATCCTGCATAAAATAATTCTTGCACACAAATCACTATTTTCATTTTTCTTTTTTAAAAATCATTTTATTGGTGGCTCATACAACTCTTGTCACAATCTGTACATACATCCATTGCATGCAAAGCACATTTGCATATCTGTTGCCACCATCATTCTCAAAACATTTACTTTCCTCTTAAGTCCCTGGCATTAGATCCTCAATTTTCCCCATCCTCCTCGCTCTCCCCTCCTTCATGCACCCGTGATAATTTATAAATTATTATTATTTTATCATATTGCACACAGTCCAATGTCTCCCTTCAATCGGGATATTTGTAACATTTTTTGTAAACCATATAGCAGCATCATGACTGTCTTTGCATCCTCTTAATGTTTAAAGGATAGTCTGACTTTGTGGGCAGATTTTTTTTTCCCTCCAGCATTTTGAATATCATCCCTCTGCTTACTTGCATCCATATTACTTATGTGATGTGAGCCATTGATCACATTGTTGCTCGCCTGTGTATCATATGTTTTCCCTATTGATTATTTCAAGATTTTATTTCTATCTTTCCTTTCAGTGGGTTGAATATGATGTGTCTATTTCTTGTTATCTTCGTGTTTATCTTTTTTTGCATTTCTCAAAGGTTTTCCATCTGTAGGTTAATGCTTGTTTGTTTTTTCTCCATCAAATATGGAAAATTTATAACCATTCTTTTTAAACATAATTTTATTGGGAGCTCATAAATATCACAATTCATTGTGTCAAGCACATTTGTATGTTTGTTGCATCATCATTCTCAAAATATCATCTTTATCTTTTTACTGAAGTCCTTGGTATCAGCACCTCAATTTCCTCCCTCCCTCCCAAGAACACTTGATAATTGATAAATTATTTTTTTTCAGGTCTTACACTGTCTGATGTCTCCCTTCATCCACTTTTCTGTTGTCTGTTCCCCTGGGAGAGGATCTATGTAGATTATTGTAATTGGTTCCTCCCAGCCCCCC
The DNA here is from genome assembly GCA_004026705.1 of Nesogale talazaci. Lineage (NCBI taxonomy): Eukaryota > Metazoa > Chordata > Mammalia > Afrosoricida > Tenrecidae > Nesogale > Nesogale talazaci. The sequence continues at coordinate 7,928 of PVJH01037577.1, read as the reverse complement.
ACCTTTGCCCTTCTCCTGCTACCGCTACTCTCATTATTGGCCCTTAGGGACATATCTGTCCTGGGTTCTCTGTGTTTCCAACTCTTTTCTGTACCCATGTACATGCTCTGATTTTGCTAGATTTGTAAGGTAGAATTGGGGTCATGATTGTGGAGGCAGAAAGGAAGCATAAAAGACTAGAGGAAAGTTGTATGTTTCATCAATGCTATTATGGACCTTGATTGACTCATCTCTTCCTTGCTACCATTCTGTAAGGGGATGTTGCTTCATCTACAAATGGGCTTTGGGTTTCCACTCCTTCTCATCCACACTGAAATGAAGCCATTATTTCTTAGAATGCTTTTTCTATTTCTTCTCACAATCACTCACACTCATTAGATATGACTCAGTTCATTTTTCTTCAAACAACGGAATGTGAATCATTTTTGAATAAGTAATAGAAAATTTAGATCACTTCATTGAAGGCTGTCTCCACTTAAAAAGCACTGAGCTAATGGACATGTGAAAGTGGCATGCCGAAAAAACTCAGTACGAATTCCCTTCACTTTTGTTGTTGTTCAGTGCTAGTGAGTTGGTTCCAATTCATGGTGACCTTGTGCACAACCCAGTTCTGCACTATAAATAGAGAAACTGAAATAATTATGAGTAGAATGACTGAGATGGTCTTCTACTTTTCAGAGTCCAACATCGAGCCAAATCAACCTTTCTGCACATTGAAGATCCACATATGGTAGACACTGTGCATGCAAAGGTCATGGAAACAAACTGTACCCCCAGAGATATGACTGGTTATTCACAGAATTGTTCCAAAAAACAAATGTCTAAATATAACTGTACCTGTCACTCACAGCTGTTTGAACATAAGTGTTCTAGATACATATGTTACACCCAATATAAATTCTGACACTACTGCAGTATAATTAAGACTTGAACATGGAAAATTGCATGTAGCATTTGCAATAACTCAATTTTATTAGAGGATGGAAATTAGAGTTTTTCAGAGTTGTGTCTTCTTAAATCTGAAAAAATCATAGATTATACATTTTAATTTATATTGTGAAAATTTCAGCATCTAATATAATTTGGATATTATCAGAAATGCCGCTGTTACTATTATATATATTATCATGATTAACAATTTTCCCAACACCTAGTGATTTCTTAAAACAAATAAATACATTCTAGCATAAAGCACTTCAGTATTTCTTTGTTGGCTGACTAATTCTTTGAAGAATATTTATTTGCAGTATGTGCTTAGTAATTTTGTGCTAATCATTGTTCTATGGAATCTGATAATTTAAGGAGCTCTGGTGATGCAGTGGTAAGCTCTTGGTTTTTAGACTAAAGATCAGCTATTTGGACCCACAAGCTAGCCCTCAAGAAATGTGGCATCTTCTGTAAAGATGTACTGCCTTGGAAATCTTCTTTGGTGTTCTGTTCTGTCCTACAGGACAGTTGTAAGTCAGAATCAACTCAGTAGCAGTGGTTGGTTAACACAATTCAAAATGAATCCCACAGGAAAATTTTAGCTCCTGGAGTGCCTCTGGAAAGAATAGAAAGGTCCTTGTGGTTTTCTGAGGCTGTAAATCTTTATGGGAGCAGAAAGCCTCATCTTTCTTCTACAGTACAGTTGATGGGTGTGATTGTTCACTTTGTGGGGAGTAGCTCAGCATGTAATCCATTATATAATGGTACAGAATTTAATAAATATATTTTAATAAATTAATATATACATTTAAAAGTTTATTAAAGAGAGAATACATTTAATAAATTAAGAGAAAAACTAATCCTTACCAGGCCACCTGTTTTATCACTGCTATAAGCCAGTCTGAACAATATTAAACACAAAAGAAATTTGTGGTAATAAGTTGTGAACCAAGTTAGAGACCCCGTTCACGGGCAATGAATTTCACAGCCAAATTCCAGCTAACCAAAATCATAAAAACAACAATAACAGGAACACCAACAACAGCAAAACACCCTGCCATTTGCTTTTAGCAAACTCCTTAGGGAATTCTGATGTATTTTCTATAATTGAAAACTATCAGAAAACAGTTATATTTGCTGCATATTAAATGGCATGCTTCTTGTCCTTTCAGACATCAGATATCCAGCTAGGACTCATTCTTGGTATTTGAACTGTATCTTTTTTTTTATGTCCTGGATGTCTGGCTCTATTCTTTAACCTGACATTTGATGGGAGCACTGGCTACTCACACTACCCCCACTGCATTATCCAGGTGAATCCAGTCTTTCTCACCTGCTGCCAGTGAGGTAGCAGTCCTCCTGATTGGCAGCTTTCTGTTCATAGTATAAAATTGCAACAAATACATAAGCAAAAATCATCAGAACAATAAAAATAAAACAGCTTTCTTCCTTTAATATCCTTTTAATATTCTTTTGCATAAGGCTTTAAGGAAATTTTACATGAAGATTAATAATTGCTGCATGAGGCAGTTTTAGGGAAAATTGTTTTAGTACAGTTATATCAACCTGTTGGATTTGATAGCTCTAGGGGATGTTTTTGAGTGACCTCTGTGTGACCCACATGAATACTTAGGAACAAAATCAAAGACTTCGAAAATTGTAGAATCCCTGAACATATTTATTTGGATCCAATAATCCTGAAAGCATTGTTCAGTTCTTAATGCCCAAAGTTCTTTGATAAGTGCTGTAGATTATATCAAAGTGAGTGAGATTACAAATATTACTCTAAGAAGCTTAGAGAGAAGAATATAATATAAACCTGGCTGAAGCATGATGAGACAAGGAATAAAGCAGAAGTTTAAAGAAATTCATGTGTGATGTTTAAAGTTTGTTTGTTTTGGATAAAGTTTGTTTGGTTTGTTATTTGGGTATTCAAAGGTCAAGAAACATAGTTTATGGAAAATAATCACCTCCCCATGAGGAAGAAAGCAGAGAACACTTGGGAAAGTGGTCAAAGAGAAAGTAAATTGTCATTCATGCAGGTGTAATTAACTAAATTCAGTATTGTCTTTGAGATGTTTGAGTATGGCTCTTCTAACCACACCCCTTGAGATGCTGTAGAAATCCTGTCCTCTATGATTGTGATGATGATCCCTTTGTGGAAGGTGTGCTATACTACACCAATGGAAAGGATTAAAGTGGAATTATGTCCACTCTAGTAGAGGATGTGAACCAAGTAACTAACCTTTCTTTCTTGTGTGTATGGCCAGCTGAAAGACAAAAAGCACACTTCAATCACAGTCTATGCATAAGAGTGGAAGCACAGACAGAAATCCCAGGCCTGTAAATGAAAGAGAGCCACAATAGACTATGTTTGAGCTCTCTGTCTGGCGTCAGAGACTGAGATCAGAGGCACCAGGAGCTGTGCTGGAATGGAGACGAAGGGATAGAACAAAGGATCCAGGCTGAGACCTGAGGCCAGGGCCAGGAGACCACGAGGCACATTAGAGGAGCAGTACTGAGGCTATGAGACTGTGAGGAAGGGGAGGGCTCGTTTCCTGATCGACAGAGGCATAGGTCAAGGAACTACATGGCTGAGAGTCAGATGATCAGAGAGAGACTTGACTGCTGCCTTCAACCTCTGCTATGGACCAAGCTGCCAACTCTATCCTTACTGCTTACTGATCCTGAAATGGTAACATTGCTTTTCCTAAGAAGTTCCTGTAATTCTGAGTTTTGCCAGTGATTTCAGTGTGGCCATTGCAGTGTATTAGCAAATTCAAGAGTGTTGGAGGAGAAAAAGTTGGCATCAGAATAGGTAGAAAAAGATGGCAGATGGAGGCATGTCCTCTGGCTCCTGGCACTGTGAAAGTCAGAGGAGCCAGGTGTGGGTTATCTGTGCCTTTTTCAACAGTATCTTTGAGTTCAAATCATACAATGGGTTTAATCTGGGGAGTTTGCCAAATGTGATAAATATTAATTTATTATAATTCTGATTGACCTAAACCAAAGATCACTGATGAACTTACTCCTGATCATTCAGGAAATTGAATTTGGATGTGTTTCCCTGAAAATGACAGAAATGAACAATCACTTTCAATTTCAATCACTTTCAAATCAACAATCACTTTCAATCACTTTCAATTCAGCAACTCTGAAACATTTATGGCAATTTCAAAAGAACAATCTAATGCATCAGGTAGAACTATAATTTTCTATCAATTAATAGTCATATGCTGCACACTAAAAATGTTTTAAAAAAGGGAGGTAGAGAAATAGAATCCACCCCAGCCTAGTATTGGCCTCATTGCCTTTGAGAAGACTGAAAACTATTTTTTAGTTGCCAAGTCTAAGGTCTAGCATCAGAAAGTTCTTAAACGGGTTTCATTTATCACATAAAAAACAAAGTGTAAAATTGTTTTTGTCCTATCTCTTCTCTATCTCAATCCTTTTATATTCTAGAAATAGCTTTGGTTAATCTCCTTATTTATATTCTTCTTTTCTGAACTAAAAATCACTTTAAATTTGTCAGTATTTGTCAGAAGTCAAAAGAGTCTTCTTCCTAAAATATCCTTCCTATTTCCTTTTCCCAGGCCTCCTGAGTCACTATAGTTTTTTCATACATCTACTTCTATGTCTCAAATATGCCCATTAATAAGATTTTTCAAGAAGAAATTTCATTAAACTTCTTGGTAAATAGCAATATTTAAATTTCTTTCTAAGGTCAGGAATCCACTATTCTATTTGGAGCAGTGACTTTGAAATGATTGCCAAAACATATACTGTAAGTCACTGCTAATTTAATAAATATACTATGACAAAAGGGGCATAAAGTTACTTATCACACATCATGCAATAAATTGCATTTATTTACTAATCCATCAATTCAACAGATTAGTATTGATATTCTAATATATACGACCCCTTTTGTAGACCTACTTGCAATGTTGCATTTGACATATATTTTTATATTACGATAAAATTAATTATTCAAGAGAAAATGCAGCAGTAAACCTATTTTACAAACTTATAAATTAGACCCTTGTTTTTTTTAGGTGCCATCTGGTTCTGACTATAAGTGACAAGAGAGTGAAATGCTACCCACTATTGTGCTATTCTCACCATTGATGTTATATTTGAACCATCGTTGCAACTCTTGGCCAAGCCATCTTGTTGAGGGTCTTTCTTTTCATTGCCGACCTTTTACGTTACCAAGCATCATGTTCTTCTTCAGGGAGTCATTCTTCCTGATAATACGTGCAAAGCACCTGAGAACATGTTGGACAAAGTCTTTCTATCCTCAACTCTAAGTAGCATTCTGGTTGTGTCCGCACCCAACCCCCCAGCCTAAGATATATATGTTTGCTCTGGAAGTCCATAGTAATCTCGATATTCACTAACTCCATGATTGAAGTACAATTCTCCCTATTCATTATCTAGCTTTCACTTGCATGTGAGTTAATTGAAAGCACCATGGTATGATAGTTAAGGCTTTGTATCCACTTGGTTGGGCAGGATTCTCAGAGCTTTGGCCATTAACATCTAACAGTAAGTTGACCAAACAGAATGTAATCACAGATAATTAGTGCCAAGCCTCCACAATGGGATTAGATTCAGGAGTAATGTAACACCAGTACTCTGGTTGCAGCCCTCAAACAATGAATGTTTTCTCAGGTGGGTGTCATCCTTCTGACATAAATGAATGCTTTGGAAACTTGCTTTGCTTTTTCCTGGTTCTGGATTCTTCATGATGCTCAGATTGACTTTAGTTCTTTGAACTTGAGCCCAGGTCCTGCCAGATTGCCTGCTGACCCTAGGAATCATTAGCAATGTGTCATCTAACCTGCCAATTTTTCATCCTTGGCTTTTGTAGTCACAAGCCTGATGGATTGACCTAATATTCATCCTGCTCTGCAAACATCCCTCTGTAGTCCTCTTGAGAATCGCCAGGCCCCTTAGGTACATGAGTCAGAAGAAGCTCTAGCCTAACATTAGACCCATTGACTTGGAACCTGCCTGTTTCTGCAACCATGTAAATGGTTTTCTTGACATAAGCTTATACATAATGTTATCTTTTAGCAGATAACTGCAATGCAAAGTGCAATTTCTTAAATGTTACTTCTATGAGTTGATTGTGGATCCCAATAAAATGAAATTCTTGACAACTTCAATCTTCTTTCCATTTATCAAGATGTTTTCTATTGGTCCAATTATGGGGATTTTAGTTTCCTTTACATAGAGTTGTAATTTGTACTGAATAGTGTAACTTTCAATCTTCATGAGTAAGCACTACAATTTTTCTTTGCTTTCAACAAGCAAGAATCTGTCATTTTACACATCACAGCTTGTTGATGAGCCTTCAAACCGGATTCTGGGTTCTACTTTGTATAGTCCAATTTTCAGATTATTTGTTCAGCATACAAATTGAAGAAATATGGTGAAACTATGTAACAATGACATAGAGCTTTTAAGATTTTAAACCATGCACCCTCCCCTGTTCTGTGTACAGCACCCACACAAGCATACTTGAATGTTCTGAATTTTCTATTCCTTGAAATATTAGTGTTATTATCTAGTCTATTATAATCCACAGAGTTGAGTACATAGTCTATATGATAACACACATGCAAACATCTTTGTAGTATTTCCTGCTTTCAACCAAGATACATCTGACATTGACAAGTACTCTTCATTCCATATCATCTTCTGAATCTTAGTTGGACTTCTGACATCTCCTTGTCAAAAATGTATGTCAAACTTGTTTTCTTGTATGAAATTGATAGAGTCTGAAAATTTCTTCACTTGGCTCCATCACATTTCTTTTGTACAAATATTGATCTCTGCATAGTTGGCTCTTCATTTTTTGTTCCCCCTTTCTCCACGGTCCTTCCCTCACGAACCTCTGCTAATAAGTTATTATTTTACATGTCTTATATTGACCCATTCTCCTTCCTTTCTCTTGTCTATCTCTCTGGAAGGGGATTATAGATTATTGTGATCGGTTTCTGCTTTCCTCCCCCACCTTCCCTTTAACCTACTGGTATCACTACTCTCATTATTGGTTTATCTGACTTGGATTTCCTGTGTTGTGAGCATGTACATGCTTGATCTAGCTGGATTTGTAAGGTAGAATTGGGCTCATGATAGTGGGGGAGGGGCAGGCATTGAAGAACTAGAGGAAAATTGTTTGGTCAGTGCTATACTTCATCCTGACTGCCTCATCTCGTCCTTGTAATTTTTTTTGTAAAGGGGCACCCAATTGTTTACAGATGGGCTTTGGGTCTCTAGTCTTCCTTCGCCCTCATTCACATTGATAGGATTTTTGTTCTGGGTCTTTGATGCCTGATATCTGATCCCATTGATGCTTCGTGATCACACAGGCTGGCATGATTCTTCCACGTGGACTTTGTTGCTCCTCAGCTAGATGACTGCTTGTTTTATCTTCAAGCATTTAAGATCCCAGATGCTATATCTTTTGGTAGCCGGGCACCATCAGCTTTCTTCAGCACATTTGTTTATGCACCTATTTTGTCTTCAGCTAATAGCCTTGGGAAGGTGGGCATCATGGAATGTTAGGTTATTAGAACAAAGTGTTCTTGCATTGAGGGAACACTTGAGTAGAGACCCAATGCCCATCTGCTATCTTAATACTTAACATGTAAATATATTTACATTTATCTATTTCCCCATCATTATATATAAATGTAATTACATATGTACTTACCAGTTTTTAGACCTCTATAAATACACTTTGCCTCCTAGTTCTTTCCTCTATTTCCCTTTTTACTTCCCCCCTGTCTCACTATCATGTTTGGCCTTCATTTGGGCTTCAGTAATTCCTCTCCAGTACATTGCCCTTGATCAAGTCCCACCAGACATCCTATACCCTTCTTGCCATCCATTTTAGATCACTGGTTGTTCCCTTGTCTTTGGGTTGGTTGACACCACCTTTCTTTTCTCCCGTCTCCCCTTGTCCTGTGTCTCCCCAGAACTGTAGTCCC
>PVJH01037576.1:0-17840 GCA_004026705.1 Nesogale talazaci | reverse complement strand
GTGGAATCAAACTGATGGAAGGTGAGAATTTTATCACAGAACCACGGAACATTTATAATGACTGGAATTTCAGATCTAAATTACTCTTAAAAAATTCTTACTGGGCTGAGCCCCAGTGGTGTAGTGGTTGAGTGTGGGACTGCGGCCCATGGGCTTGGCAGTTCAAATCCAGCAGCAGCTCTCCAGGAGCAAGGCTGGGTAGCTCCCATGACCACCAGAGGGAAGTGATGCCACTCCCCCCAAAATTCTTACTGGTAATGGTAAAAATGAAATACAAATTAAGATCATGTAACAATTGCTTTACAAAAATGTTTAAATATGAACTTGCTCAGAGATTAAGACAGTTATTTTAATTTTACCAGCTGTCATTATTGCTCCTTCAAGGTACTATTTCGCTATTTAAACATCTCTCTGAAGAACTGTACTACTCAGTCCGGGATTCTTGCTGTCTTCCCCAGAGGGCTCCCATCCAACAGGTTTGGATGACTGACTCAGAGATCCAGAGATATTTAATGATCACATAATATCCATTAGCTGATAGAAAGGTTCCTACTAAGACTTGGAGTGTACATTCCCCCGCACTAAAGTATTTTAAAACACCTATGTTAATTATAGGGAACAATAAAAATATCAGTCAATGCCGTAGACCAGCAGTTCTCAACCTGTGGATTGTGATGCCTTTCACAGGGGTCACCAGATTCATGACACTAGACAAATTACAGCTACGAAGTAGCAACTAAAATGATTTTATGGTTGGGGGGAACTGCTTTAAAGGGTTGTGATATTAAGAAGGTTGAGAACTACTGCAGCAGACCCTCATCCCATAGCAACCATGCCAAAGTTTTATCTTATGCCAGCACTTGGGGCATCAAAGTGTGGTACATTCAATTGATGTGACTATGTAAACAGATAAAATCTAGATAAGCCATTGTTTGTTTGATCTAGAGAGAATGAAAACTAAAGCTATAAACACCCAGAGGGATTGAAGAGCATCCAACATTTGGGAAGTTTCTTTCTCTGTTGGAGTTACCATGGCAATGGCACAAGTTTAGTGCTGGTGTCTGTGGCCTTGGCCAGAACTTACGTGTGTTGATCTTCTGTAGGGAGATGTGCTTTTCCAGCTGTCGGCGCAGCTTCACCTCAGCTCCGTACTTCCCCACGGTGCCGTTGTCAGCCAGGATGAAGTGAGTGTGTGAGTTGTTTAGCACAGAGAGCTTACTTAGTGGGTTAGCCATGGTCTGATACACTCTGGTGACCTGACAGATGTGAACCACATACAGGAGAAGGGCAGGATTTCATTTAGGGTTAACAGGGAAAGCAAGCAGAATATGTGTATACTCGTGAGAATTACTTTACATAACTTTAAAGTATTTCCGTCTATTCTCCTGACTCTACCCGATCTACGGAGGTCGATTATCTAAAAGTCACAATAAAATTGAAAAAAAAAACACTTTACTTAATAATAGCTAATATTTTAGATAATGACAACCCAATAATTGCAATTCTGGGGATTTGTCCCAGAGAAATAGAGACTGTGCTTATACAAAATCCTGTGCAAAAATATGTATGTGTGCTTTATTAATATTAGCACAAAAATAGAAACAATTCAAATATTTTCAACAGACACATACTTGAAAAATAGTAGGACATCCATGGAACACTACGAAAACTAAAAATTCCTAATACATGCAATAACTTGGATATATTTTCAGAGAGTTATGGAGTGAAAAAAAGTAGTATAAAAGGATTTTATTGGGCTGAGCCCCGGTGGCATAGTGGTTGAGTGCGGACTGTGGCCCACGGGAAAGGCGGTTCAAATCCAGCAGGAGTTTTCCAGGAGCAAGGCTGGGCCTCCCACTCCCACCAGAGGGCAGTGATGCTCCCCCCCCCCAAAAAAAAAGGGTTGTACTATGTTGGTTTTTGTGGTTACAAGTTAGTCCACAAAGACTCAAGTACTAGTCAAAAGGCCATCAGGTCAAATCTACCCAGAGGACAGATCTGGCAATCTGCTCATGAAAATCACAGTCCTAAAACCCTATGGAGTTGTATTCTGCAATTGTGAGCCATCATGTGTTATGTACTATGTCATTCTAGTTGCCTAACATTCTTGAAAGGAAAAATTTCTAGACATGGAGAATAGATTAGTTGTTGCCCCAAATAATGGAGGAGGTGGTAGGTACGTGGGTGTGCCTGAGAGGGACAATTGGAATGATGGAAATGTTCTGTATCTTGACTATATCAATGTTAATATCCCGTTAGCGATGTTGTACTATAATTTTGCAAGATGTTACATGTTATAAACTAGGAAAAGGGGATCTCTCTGCAGTATTTCTTATAGCCACATCCAAATCTACAATGATCTTAAAATTAAAAGTTTAACTTTTAAATACTGCCATTGTCCAGGGAGAAGACACTTACGTCCTTTCCAACCAGGTCTTCCTTATTTTCCACGATGCCCCATGGAGCAATCCCTATAGCACAGACGCGACCTCTGGACTTGGAGGAGTGGTCTTTCAAGGCATCCCCTACATGGCTGATAACACCTGTGGGTTGTGATAAATCATGTATCTCGTCCTCGTCCCACTGCCATCAAGAAACACAGGCTCAGAAATCCCCAGTTCTCCTCTGTCCTACAGGGTCGCTGTGAGTTAGAAGTTGGTACTCCCTGTCATATCAGTATTCGTGACATCTTCCCTGAGCCCCTAGAATCCCTGTGGAGAAAGACTGAGACCTAAGGATCTCTGTCAGTAAAAGAGAGCACACTGAAAGCCTGGCCTCATAGTAAGTAGTCCATTGGTCTCTAGGAAAGGGAAAATCACAGACAATTCTGCAGAACGTTCCTTTAGAAGCTTCCACGATCAAAAAAGGAGAAGTAGCTAACGTCCTTTGGGCTGTCTTTAGTTATATTTGGCTAAAATTGAAAATCCATACACTGTTTCAATTTCGTGTGCCATAAAATGTAAGCTTTATGGAGCGATTCGATGAATAAAATGTTTGTTCTGGGCTCACTTCATGGAGATGTTCCAGAAATATTGATCCTTAGTATACTGCTGCTTGAATATATAATAAACAATTTTAGTTCTATCATAAACATTGTTAAATGCAATGGTTTTGGCATATGGACTCAAATATTGGGAAGCTTTTTTGGGATACGTAATTGGATCTGGGTACATATTCAAGTACTTCCATAAAGGGAAAACTTGTTCTTACCAGTGCTAACTCCCCCGGTGAAAATCCAGGCACCGGTGGTCATGGCTGCCTTGATCAGACCTTTCCCAAAGATTTGCTTCAACTTGGGCTGCATCTGAAAGTTCTGAAGACCTCCATGCACAGATATTAAAAGTTTAGGGAGTTCCAGCTGCCAGTCTTTCACCATAAGATGAAGCAACGAGTCTGGTTTGGTGTCATAGGATACACGAATATACTGCAAAATAGTGTATGATGTTAATCATCCCATTCTTATTTTTTTTGTTATGACAAAAGGGAAAGAGATATTATTCATGTCCTAGCAAGAGTTGTGTGGATATATGACAGTGAAGAAAATCTTAGATAGGGCTGCAAGTTCTGAAAAATAAAAATGAAAAAGGGGCCAGTTGCACCTGACTTTCAGAAGAGTTTTTTTTTTGTTTTAATAAGTTTATTGGAGCTTCCTCCACATACCATACAATTCAATAATTCAGTCATACCAAAAAGAGTTGTACAATCATTGCCACAATGAATTTTAGGATATTTTCTTCTTCCTTGCACTCACCATTTTTATGAAATTGTTTTTTTATAATTGTGGCAAACATATCTACAAAAAGAGTTTTAATGTAATTATAATACATTTAATATTTAGGATATAAGACATGTGGTCTTATACTAAAAATTATCTGTTTTTTAACCTGAAATTCATATATCGCTAAATATCCTTTATTTTATGTGATATAATCTTGAGAGAATGAATTCTAAAGTGGGCTCAACTAGAGCCACGTCCCAAGAGATTAGATGAAGATATTGTTGGGTCACTGGCCAAATTAAATGGGCAGTGAAAATCAGACTAATGGATGGAGCACGGAACTTTATCTTCTACTTACATGAATGAAAAGGTGAACAGTCAAATGACTCTGTCCCTGAACCGCTTATTGTGTCCATGTAGGGTGTTGTTTTAGAAGAAGGCATGTTTTAGAATTTTGAGCAAAACAGAATTTTATTTTAACAATAATATTGGACCAATAGAATAAAATGAAACTGTAGAAATGACTGAGGCAATAAAGTATTATTTAGAATTAGCTGAAAGGGCCTACAATGTTTCTGCCTCATAGCATACCCCAGAAAGTCAGATGGCACTCTGTTTATTTGAAAATCTAGAAGATCTCTGCCAAGAGAGGCTGTGGACAAACTTCAGAAATAAATCATCACTTAACCACGAAAGTTTGCAGGTCCATGCATTATCAAAAGTATCCCCAAATGTAACTCATCACTGGAATTGGCGTGATTTTGCATGATTTGGTTGGAGCATGGCTTTTTGATTCAGAGCTTTGGTATAGATTTAAAGGACACAGAATGCCGTTTTCAATGACTTCCAGTTTCCAAAACGCATGAATAAAAAGTGAGGTATGCAAATGTATCTCTTGCTTTCAAGAGATTGACTCATGCCCCTGAAAGAAGACCCAACTCCCCACAGTCTGGGGATGTGTGATGCTTGCCTCTGACAAATGTCATTGCTTCAGTGGCATTACATTTCCTATATGCCCCTTACCATGGCTTTATTGGAGTAGCCTCCACCCTGGAATTCAAGAGTCCCATAGGAATCAGTTGGGTAGCTCTGAGTGTGCTTGCTGACAGACCATTTTTCAGGCTGTTTGTTGTCCTCCCCATTTTTGCTGGCTATTAAACTTGGCAGAGGAGGAATATGCTGGCTGGTGAGCTGACCACAGCAACACCTGAAAACAAAGGCACAGCACAATCTTCTTTAACATTTATCTTACACGCTTCCCTCTCCTCCCATCAGCCACTCCCTCTCCGCCCATCACCCACTCCCTCTCCTCCCATCAGCCAAGAGGCATATGTGTCCTTCACATTTCAGCTTGATTGCGGCCAGAAATGCCAGATAATCATGCATATCTATAAGATCTATGTGCTTTAGACACATTGACTGATTATTCTTCATTGCTAAATATATTTTAATTCTTGACAGCATTGATATAGATATTAACTCCTAAAAATACTATTAAATATACAGCCATACAATCACAACAGTTGAATTGATCTTCCATTAGAGTAAAACTTTTTTAATATTATAACATCAGTATTTTTTGTAAAACATTTCTCTACATAGTAGCGATATTGAAAGTATATTTCAAGAAGATCAATGATTTCTTTTTCTTCCTTTATATCTTCACTTTCCCGAGCTGTTGTCATCTCGGTCTACAGACCTACTCATGACTCAGCCAGTTTTTTACTCTCTGGATGTGGGTTCTCTTTTTCGCCTCTGAATATATTCCTGGGTCTTGTGAGAATTTCCTTTACCAGCAAGCCCATGTTTTATAGGTAATGCAGTTATTTTAGGCTACCTCCTACTTGAGTGGACTTGTCCCATGTAACACTTGAAAATTCTGTTGGAAGAAATTATCAGTCACCTAGAGTGATGTCTTGATACAGTTGGATTTGAGGGGTAAGCGGCCTAAGAAGCTATCAGAGGAAGGATGGAGACCACGCTTAGACCCAAGGGGAATCCATAGGAAGTCAAACTCATCAGTAAATGGATGCAAAGAGCCTGGATGGGGGTGGTGGAGCTAGAGCGTAAAGACCTGAAGATGGAGCCTACTTGGGAATTCGAATAGTGCCTTTCCTGGACTGTCTGGTGCACGCTTGTGATGGCTTATGCTGACCTTGGCCAGCCGGTGACTTATTCTTTCATTTCTAGCTCCATTCTTGGTGGCAGGGGTTGTCTGACCCAGAGTGGAGGATTGTGAGTCCCCGATGCCTTCTGCCCCCTTTGCTATCCAGCCAGCTGCTGGTTTGTGGGACTGTGGTTCTGGCAGGTACTAAAAGAGAAATGACAGGCCAGATTCTGGATTCTTGTGAAGTAAGGAGGGGCAAAATAAGGAGGCGCATAGAGATTGAACTGAAAGGAGATTTTTATAATCACTGAGGCAGTCCCTTATGATATGTTTTACCCTGGAGACAATCATGCAGTGAGTAGGGAAGAACATTTAAAGAGCTGAGAGCCTGAGTTTTACGTGTCATATAAATGTGAATCTAGATAATCTCTAGGAATGTCAGTGCGCTTGCCTAGGCAGATTCATAGTGTGAATAAATAACATCCTCTCAACTGGTCACATAGTTCATGTCCTCTGAGATGAGAGGTTTCCTCGAATTTCATCTCTGACTGCTTGTTTGCTTCGATTCAGTTTTCTGAATGAATTGTTGGGCATTATATGTAAAAATCTGGTTCCTTTAACTATACAACTCTTGATTGTGATGGAAGTTATTACATTATTATATGATAAAACACAATTGAAGAGACCCAGAAGACTCCTGGACCTCTGTTGCCATCATCATATTGCCCTCATGAGGAGTAAGAGAATCTGTGAGCCCACGAGTCTGAACACTCATATTAGAGTGAATGGTATTTGCAGAGGAGTGTTTTAGCCTAGGCAATTCCTGATTAATATCTTATATGGAGATTAGACTTGGGCTACCCGTTTTGACTCCTCTTTCTTCTTCCACAAATATACACTAGATGAATAGTTTAGGACAACTGGTGGACAAGTGCTGGTTTGGAAGTCTTAAGTACAGTTTCTAATTTACCTGTTGGGATCTCTAGTGCTGGGGACCACACAGACACATTCTCGTCTGCAAAAAGTTTTTTCTATCCAAGTTTTCTGACCCTGGAAGAGAAAAAAATGGTAATTATATATATATATATATATATACACACATATATAATATATATTTCTAAGCCATCACCTGAGTTTATCCTGGTGGTTTGGTGCTTTTTTTTCAGTTTTTTTTTTTATTTGGTGCTTAGGTATTGGGCTGCTAACTGCAGGGTCAGGAATTTGAAACCACCAGCTACTCCACAGGAGAAACGCAAGGCTTCATTCTCCTGTAAAAAATTGCTGTCTCAGGGCTGAGCCCTGGTGGCATAATGGTTGTGCGCGGGACTGCGACCAACTGGGTTGGAGGTTCGATTCCAGCTCACAGGAGCAAAGGCTGGGCCTCCTACTCCCACCACCAGAGGGCAGTGATGCCTAAAAAAAAATTACTGTCTCAGGAACCCACAGGAGCATTTCGACCCCGTCCTAGTGGATTCAATGGAGAGAGAGAGTGAGTGAGTGAGTGAGCAAGCTAACATTGACAGGAAGTTTACCCATCACATTGGAGTTATTATTATTCGTTGCCTGAAGGTCAACTCCTATACATGGTGACCTTACGCACAATTGAACCAAGCGCTGCTCAATCCCCCACCATCCTCATGATCATGGGTAAGCAAGCTTTAGTTGATTGCAGCTATTGGATTAATTTTCAGTGTAGCAATTCACCTTTTATCACTGTATTGGAGAATATTCAGTTATAATACATTAAGATTTTCATTTACTAATTTTGAACAGCGGTCTTTCTCCCTCGTCTATTTCAAGAGGCCTGCTGAAGCCTGTCCACCGTGGATGATCCTGTCGGAATCATTTGGAATACTGGTGGCATAACTTTAACCCTTTTGTGTTCATCATGAAACAAAACTAGCACAGTAAGACAAATTGATAGACATTGGTATGACCACTTCTCTTGGCTGATGCTAGGCTTTAAGGACCTTGACTCTTACTTTTTCAAAGAGAAATGACTTGGGGTCAATGTGTCTCTATAGAAATGGTGCAGATCGAGGCTTCTTTCTTTAGCTGAAGCAGCTGCTTCTGTGGGTGCCCAACCCTTCACTTGACATTTGCCTTCTTCCATTCAACCTGATTGACAGCCATTCAACTTGATTGACGGAAATAACAGCAGTCACTTCTGAGCTTGGCTGTTCACCATTGTAGGTCCAGAAACCCAACAATCTCAAAGGCCACTTATTTGTGGGTAATGGTGTGGATGATAGCGCTCATGTGGCTTCTTTGTCATTTTATCGTCATTTTTAGCGCTCAGCTTCAATTATTTTGAAAAGTGAAATTATTTTCAATTATTTTGAGAAGAACCAATCGCTGCTGAGTCCATTGTGAGTCACAGTGACCCCACGTATGTCAGAGGAGTGTGCTTCATCAGGTTTCCAAAGATGGCTGTTTAGGAAGTAGATCATAAGGCTTTGAGTTTTCAATCTTTTGGTTAGCAGCGGAAAAGTTGGTAATTATTTGCACTACTCAAAGGGGCACCTTTTAAGGGGAAAGAAGAAAGGGGACGAGTGGGCCTTCTGTGCAGTGATTATTTCAGGAACGTGCACTTCATTCTTGCTCTCTCCAGAATCTTTCTTCCCATCCCCCACCCACCATGGACAGATACAGAGTAGGCGCCATCACTTCCCTGCCCAGCACTTTGCACGACCCTTCACGATTAGAATGAAACACGAGGCAGGAAGACCACAAGCTGGTGAGGCTGAGGCAGATGAATAATCCAAGGCCAGCAGGCAGTAGGACAAGTTGATGAGCCAGATGCGCCAGACAGAGCAGCTAGTAGGGAAAGAAACTTTTTCAAAGACAATGCTTAAATAGGAGTGAGCTTGAGCCCATGGAAACTTTCTTTCTATGGCAGCAGTACAGTGTCCTGAGAAAGGAGGCTGTACTCCCTTTAGTCCTTTGCTATTCATAGCAGAGACCATCCAGGGGTTGTTTATATTCTGAAAGATCACAGCGTGTGTGGGGGGGGGCCTCAACTGCCAAACTTCAAGAATCCTGGTCCAATCAAGTTGACACAAAACCCAACTATCACAACCTCCCTTGCGTCTGTGAGTGGGGGCTTTGAGAGATTTTTTGGTCCCCTCACCCTCCATCCTCCCAGCCTCATACGTCTTTCTGTTGCCATTTATGCCACCTGCCATTCCCACCTCAAGAATGAGCTCTTCCTCAAATCTAGCTGAGTGGGCTTCATCTGCATGAAGCCTTCCCTGGAAATGCTTTGTGGGACTGAAGCCCAAGGGGTGTGTGTCTTAAGGTCCCTCTGCTCTGCTCAGAGGAATGGTTGTGACTGTGCCTCTTCACCAGCTACTTGGGCACAATGGGCTCTTCACAGATGTCCCATGGATAGATGTGTGTGTGTGGATAGGTAGAGAAACATTGAGTCCCTGACCTAGACAAATTGTGCTCACTGCATTAGAAATCTACATTAGAGCTTTGAAATAATGTACCTTAAAGGAACCATTTGTTTGGTCTCTGCTTGCCAAGCAATCTAAAGTTGTTATCTCTTAGAATGGAGGACAGAACTGTTTCCATGATCTCTTCCAGGGTGGCTGAAGGAGTAGAGGGTGAGTTTGTCAGTGGGAAGAAAGGAAAGATAGAAACAGTGCCTGCCCTTTGTAAGGAAACATACTTGTAAATAAAATAATGTTGAAATCGTCCTAAAATAAAAAAATAGAGGATTCCTAAAATAGGAGGACAGAGTCCTGGAGGCAGAGTGGCTATGCTTGGTCTGCTAACCCCAAGGTCAGCAGTTCGAAACTACCAGCCACCCTGCAGGAGAAAGACAGGCGTTCTCTCCCTGCACAGTTGCAGTCTTGGAAACTCCCAGGAGCAGATAGATCTGTCTTATAAGATTGTTTTGCTGTGAGGCATTTGCCACCTGTAGAAAATATTTCCTAATATTTTCTCACCACCATAAACTCAATTCTGACTTAAGGTAATCCTCTAATACAGAGCCATTATGCCTCCAGGGCACTTTCCTCCTATTCTAGGCATCCTCTACCAATGTAGGAATTGACACATGTAGTTAGCTTCTACTCATTCAATTTCCCTCTCCCAATAGTGTCTTAAAGTCAGTACCATAGGCTAATCAATGACACTACACACAGAAGTTCCATACGCTCTAGGGAAATGATAAGATTTTCTACCATAAACAAAGATGTATATAAGGTAGATTACATTAACTGAGGCAGATAAAAAGCACAGATTCAAGAATAGATTTGGGGATTTCACTTAACCCTAGCTCCAACCTAAGAACAATTCATTCTTACAACATAGCCCTGCTTGACACTCAGCCTCATGAAGGAAGCTCAAGAAAAGAGTGGTATATAGCAAGTGTGGTGAAGAAATTAGATGGTGCTGGGTTATCAGAAAGAATAGCATCTGGGGTCTTAAAGGCTTTGTTTCCAAATAAGCAGTCTTCTAAGTGAGACATCAACTAACTCTACATCGAAGAAGCATACCAACATAAATGATTCATAGATTGTTCAAAAGAGGGAATAGTATCATAGCTTAAATTGTGGTGTGCAGAAGGTTATGGAGGATAGTAGAAGTCCAAAACACATTTGCAGGATCTACATGGGAAATAAGGCTCTTTTAATCATAAGTGAGGGATGGGAATAACCTGGTCATCAGACAGAGTATTGGACAGATTATTCCAGAAGATTAAAGTGATAAATCTTACTTGAGTGGTTAAAACATTGTCGCTTGATCTCTCTTCTAAGATCCTTTGAATTCACCGCTATAGTGAATTCGACTCAGCAACTCTATGGTCCAGGATAGAACTGCCTCTGTGAGTTTCTGAGACTGTTACTGTTTATGGGAGTAGAACGCTTTGTCTTTCTCCTTTAGAGCAACTGGTGGCTTTGAATGACTAACTTTTTGATTAGCAGCCCAATGCATAACCAATATGACACCCGGGTTTCTTTTTCATGACCAGTCATGACAAAATGACTATTTTGTATATGTTTCTAGCATGTGTCCTAGAATTCTTCACAAGTGGACTCTAGAGTGTAATCGCTGGATGTTATCCATTTAAAATCTTTAATTCCCGATTAAGTACATGAGGTGTTTCCTGGGAGTGTGATTGTCTGGGCCTGTGTGAATTCTGACCAAAAGTGTGAGGGCGTGTATAAAAAGAGTTCAGTAGTTTTCTGGACTTTACCACTAAATGCCATGTGTTCACACCTGTCTAGAAAAAAAGTGATTCAGAATTATAAGAGTCCATCAGTCGGCCTGAGCCCCAGTGGCACAGTGGTTGAGTGCAGGACTGCAGCTCACTGGCTTGGTGGTTCAAATCCAGCAGCAGCTCTCCAGGAGCAAGGCTGGGCCTCCCACTCCCACCAAAGGGCAATGATGCCCCCCCCCCAAATAGTCCATCAGTCCAGGAAAAAATAGTCCCATTTACCATTTACAGTGCCAAGATCCAGAAAAGATGGCTCTGAAAAGGCTTATTCAGAGCAGTTTGTTTGCTTGTTCCTGCACAGAGGGGCAGCTGGCCTGTTTTAGCAGACATAGGGCAGAATGTCTTGATTTCTCATTGGATAAACAGAGAGGAGAGTAACTGAAGTTAGAGAAGGGCTTTCAGTGGTGGTGTAATAGTTATAAGTTGGGCTACTAACTTCATGGTTACCAGTTCAAAACCACCAGTTGCTCCTTGGGAGAAATATGGGACTTTTTACTCCCCAAAGAGTTACAGTCTTAGAGGGTTTGAAGATAAACAAACGGCCATCTAGCTCAGAAGGAACAACACCTGCACGTAAGAAGCACATGTCTGTGTGCCCATAGGTCGAAAGTGTAGGGTATCAGGCATCAAGGAACTAAAAATTTTATTAATGTAAATGAGGGGGAGTACAAGTTAGGGACCCAAAGTTCATCTAGGTGATGGACCTCTCCTTACAGAGAGGTCACAGGGAGGAGGTGAACTAGTTAGGTTGGATTGTAACAATGATGAAACATACAACTCTCCTCTAGTTCTTCAATGCTTCATCCTTCCCACTAGTATGATCCCAATTCTACCTTACAAATCCGACTAGACCAGGGGATATGCACTGGCACAGACAGGAGCCCAAAACGTAGGGAATCCTGGACAGGTAGTCCCGTCAGGGCCAGTGATGAGAGTGGCAATACTGGGAGGTGGAGGGAAGGTGTTGTAGAAAGGGGAAACCGATTAGAAAGATCTACATATAGCCTCCTCCCTGGGGTACAGACAACGGGGAAGTGGGTGATGGTCAGACATCGGACAGTGTAAAATATGGCAGAGTAATAATAATTTACAAATTGTCAAGGGTTTATGAAGGGGGAGTGGAGAGGATGGGAAAATGTGAGGAGCTGAGGTAATGGGCTTAGAAAGAAAGCAAAGGTTATGAGAATGATGAAGGCAGCAGATATATAGTTTGACACACAATGGACTTAAGTATGAATTGTGATGAGTTGTCTGAGCCCCCAATAAAATGATTTTTTTAAAAAGAAAAAAAACTAAAAAGAAAGTTGATTCTAACACATGGTGACCCCACACGTGTCAAGTAGAAGGAGGCGCCACAGTGTTTTCAGATTTGGTGTTTCAGATGTCTTCTAAATCTGTTTTCAGATTCGGTGTTTCAGATTTCTTCTAAAACACCTGTGGGTAGGCCTAACCTCAACCTTGACGATCAGTCTCGACATTGATTTGGATGACTCAAATATTCTTTTGTAAGTTCTATGTACACTTCACGCCTCATACTTTCAGGTTTCAGAAAACCTTTCATTTTTTGTTTTATTTATTTTTAATTACATGCAATGCTAGTGTGAATCCATAATTTAAAAAATCTGTATCATGCTACAGGAAAAATTGGCTGCTATTGATCAGATTGTGTTCTTTACCATTCAGTATAGAAAAGTTTTGTTTGTAGTTGAAAATACATCTCGCCTAGGAAAAAGTTAATTCACATTCTTTTAAATTATTTGCCCAAACCATGATTCTTTTGTTCTTTACCTTTGCTTAATATTAGCTCTGAGCTCAAAGATGTACAAGAATTGAGGGTCCAACTGAATGCCTACTAGGGATCAAATGCAGAACTGCTTTTGTGTGTGTGTGTGTGTTGAGCATCATGCCCATTGGTGGGAATAAGAGGCCCAGCCTTGCTCCTGGAGAGCTGCTGCTGGATTTGAACTGCCACCCCTGTGGTCTTCAGCCCCCCACTCAACTAGTACGCCACTGGGGCTCAGCCCAGAACTGCTTTTATAGGTGCTGCTCCATTTTTTTTCTGCACAGCATCCCTTCAAATAAAGATTACTATTACTCATTATACCAATGATAAAAGAGAGGAAGAATCAGATGATTTTGTACAGTGATTCTTAACAATGAATATTTAAGCCTTTGGAAGTTATGTTTATTTTTTAAAATAAAAATAGGATTACAGTGTGAGCAAAAAATGGTTTTTAAAAAAGAAAATATTTTTTTCTGACCTTTTCGTCCTGAAGTTTCATCTGTATCTATGCATTTGTAAGTTGAAGACACTCTTGCTGTGGAGTAGCTAAGCCTGGTATAAAAGATTGTGTGGAATTCATTGTTTGATTAGTTAGGAAACTCATTAGTTAGTAAACTACGCTTACAAACTCATTTGTGAATAGAGTATCTTAAAAGTGGAAAAAAGGAGCTACAGCCTTAGACGTGCACAGAAACATTTCTGCCCTGTCCTATAGGCTCACAATGAGTCAAAATCAACTCAATGGCAGTGAGGTAAACACAGAGCAAAATCACATCTACTATGCTGATGTGATCTTTTTTGGGTGGCTTATTTTGCCTCTTTAAAAAATAACTTCCAACCTTCATGGTTCAATGTAAACAGAACTCAGTCATTTAAGATTTCAATCTGTGCAAAGCAATCTGTGGGCTGTAGTTGGACCAAACTTCCTTAACCTTCTTTTCTTAACAATATCTATCTTACATTCTATGCCATTGGATGATTTTTGATGCTATTAATAAAATCACCTTATATCCCAGGGTAATGATTGGCAAATTTTTTTAACCATAACGTGGTAATAAGACTGATAAAGTAAACCAGAGTCATACATAACCAAAGGTCAGACAGTTGGATTCTGGGCTCCCTATTAATTGTAACCCCAATCCAGCAACAGTTTGTTCTTATGACATGGCCCTGCTTTACACGTGACTTCATGAAGTGATCACTGAGTATGACTATACGGTGCGATAGCAAAGTGTGGTAAAGAAATCAGATGGTGTCCGGGTATTACTTGGAATAATCTGGAGCTGTAAAGGTTTCTATTGAAAGAAGTAGTCATCTAAGTGAGACATCAGCT
Source organism: Nesogale talazaci (assembly GCA_004026705.1). Lineage (NCBI taxonomy): Eukaryota > Metazoa > Chordata > Mammalia > Afrosoricida > Tenrecidae > Nesogale > Nesogale talazaci. Next base: position 3,672 of record PVJH01037576.1, on the reverse strand, counting down.
TAAATCCACATGGAAGAAGCACACTAGCCTGTGTGGTCCAAAGATGATAAATAGCAAGGCCCAAATATGAAGAAGGGACAGTGGTGAGAGCTTAAAAATTCAACAGCCAATTTAGAGAAGGCTATGGAGGACAGTGGGAGCCCGAGGCTGCCTGCAGAGTAATTATTTAGATCAAGCCTCTGGCAGAGCTCCTCTGGCCACAGTTGAGGACATAACCAACTGTTGTATCAGATAAAGATTATTGTGAACTTGATTATGGCATGATATAATACCTCGTCAGTTGGCATTCTTCTTGACCCATCCTGAATTTTCTCTAGATTTAAATATTTCTGGTTTGTTGCAAGAGAGATTTCCCCCTTCTGATTTATCTCAATAGTGCCGGTGGTCTTTTCTTTCTTGACCTGCAATGCCTTTTTGTTTCTTCTCGTTATGTTTTCCAGTTTACTAACCACAGAGATGGCAGATGCATAAAGAAAATCACTGATTATTGGGGATGGAGGAGGGAGATTGAGGAGGAAATAATAAATATAGTAGGGGCACGAGAACTGATTGGTATGGTGTACATTCAACTCTTTTAAAAGCAACTTAACTATGGGGGTATATGTTATGTGAGTTATGCATATGTAAAATTATTTTTTTAAAAAAGATTTACTTCCTGAAAAGTTACATATGATTCTTTCATTGGCCTTCAGTAATTTCACTGTTAAGCATTATGGCCATTACAGATAGACCTGAGAGAAAATCTAATAAAGTTCTTTTGATGATTATTGAAAAATGCTTGCTAATATTTATTTTCACAGTAAGCTATATATTAATTTTTTCTATTATGATTTTAACTCTATTATGACATTTGCTAAAAGTTTGTGTCAGATTTAATGATTTTACCCTCAGCTCCTGATAACTGCTATTCTTCTTATGTCTTGAAGAATTAGCCTATTTGAAATATTTTGTAAAAGTGGATCTATACAATATGTGGTTTCACAGCAGTTCTAAATTTGGGTAGAAGTTTGGCATGTGCAGCATCAGGTGAGTGGTCTACGAAAAGGTCATTTTTGTCCTTTAGTTACTTACAATGCTTAGTCTAAATTTTCAAGGGCTCATGAAGGAGGGGAAATGGGGATGGAGGGGGAAAATGAGGACCTGATATCAAGGGCTCAAGTAGAAAACACATGTTTTTTTCCAGCATTTATCAACATAATTTAATTCACAATGTTTTAGAATAAACTCCATTGTCAATCAGAGGTGTGAAAATAATCAAATCTCTGATAAAACTTTTGTGTCTAAAAAGAAATTCTTGCTTTTATGTTTTCTTTTTTTCCCCAATGATTTTATTGGGGGCTCTTACACTTCATAACATTCAATGCATTATTTGTATCAAGCATATTTGTACACATGTTGCCATATTAATTTACAAATATTTTCTACTTGAGTCCTTGGTATAAGCTCCTCTTTCCCCCTCTTTTTTTAAAATATAGATTTTATTGGGGGCTCTTATAGCTCTTATAACATTCAATACATCATTTGTATTAAGCATATTTGTACACATGTTGCCACGTTCATTTCCAAATATTTTTTTACTTGACCCCTTGGTATAAGCTCCTCTTTCCCCCTTTCCTCTAGTTCTTTTTTTTTAAATTCCAGCTCTCCATATCAAAACACATGTCTTAAGAATGAGGGAAACAAAAATACAAATGTTCTTGACACAGTGGATGTATGTGTGGATTGTGCTGAGTTGTACAAGTTCCCAATAAAATGATTAAAAAAAAATAAAACAAAAAACCCCAAAGTATTTGACAACAACAAAAAAGAATAGTGCTCAGAGTGTGGATGTGTTTATTTATGAGAATAAATGAAGTGCTGTTTTTTAATCTTGACCTAAGCTTAACTGCTTCTTGTCTCTTGTTGAATTTCTCTGCTTCCAGTACCCACCAATTGCATATATGGGGCTCCAGATGTTAGGAATCAACTTGAGTTGAGCCATAGCACCAGCAACATGTTTTAGGCTGGACACCGGGTCAATAAGAGACATCAAATCCGAGAACACAAGTCTACTCCCTTTCAGAGTCCATAAGCAATAGTGAGGAGGAGAAGGGAATGTTTGGAGGGAGAGAATTTGTGGAGCCACATGGCTGGGATACATTGGCACATGCACTTTTCTTCTTAAAAATGTGAAAGAAAAATGCAGCAGTAGTTGGGAACATGAATTGACCCAAGATGAAGTGTGTACCATGTGCCTAGAATTACCTTGTTCTCTCTCTCTCTCTCTCTCTCTCTCTCTCTCTCTCTCTCTCTCTCTCACACACACACACACACACACACACACACACACACACACACACAGGGATAGATGTGCCTGCTTCTCCCTTAGCCACCAAAGAAGGGTTTTTCCTATTCTTGAAACAGAGGCAACCTTTAACTCTTTATTCAACTATTAAAAAATGTACAACAGAACCCAACACTGCCATGTCCTGTACCATCTTCACAATTGTTCTTACGTTTGACCCTATTTTTGTAGCCACAGAGACAACATTTAACATTTATTTTTTTAAATGTACAGCAGAGCAAAACACCACCAGGTCCTGTCTGCAGCCTCAAAATTGTATTGATGTTTGAGCTCACTTTTGCAACTACTGCTTACATGCATCTTGTCAACGGCCTTCTTTTTCAGTCCCCCTCCCCTTTACAAAGCATGTAAAGACTGGTCTGTAGGTGACCCCAGTCCCAGCCTGTGCCTACATTCTCCCCCATTAAAAACTGTGGAGTCAGGGACACACAAGGAGAGGCCACAAGATGTGCTCTCTGTGGGCTAGGAAGAAAGGTTTCAGTGTGGTCAGCATCTTTGTGGCTTCTGTCTGCACATCAGGGACAGATGCTCAGGGGACAGACATTGCCATTGAGCCCGAGACTCAGCCAGGCACTGTCAGGAGACCATGTGCAAGAAAGTGCTGGTTGATGGCTGAATCACCCCACCCCATCTCACCTAAGTATTACATTGGATCTACCAGTGCCCACCTTCAATATGAAGGGGTCTCTTCCCAGAATGGGCTTACAGTAATTTGAGAAAAGAAAGGTGCTGCCCAGCTATGACTGTCTCCTTCCCCACAGCCTGCTAAATGCGTCCTAGGGACCATTTCCTTTCCCTGGGCCTGTGTTCTTCCCTCTACCAGAAGCTGTGCCCAGGGAGTGAGATCTCTACCTGGGTACCTAAGCATGCTCCCCACGGAGCCCACATAGTGTTCCCCAAACATTTTACTGAGAATAAAAGATGAGTTTAGGCTCCAGCCCAGACAGTTCAGGAGGCGCTATCCAGGTGGGGAAAGCGAAGGCTGTAAAGCCTCAGCACCTCTGAGTAGAGTGTATGCCACAGACAGTTTGAGAGCAGGACCACAGCTTCCACGCTCTAGGTGTACCCTGAGAGCTGCTGTCGGCCACATGAAGATGGCCTGGCCACCTGCTGATAAGTGATTTCTGGTTCAGGCACTCTGGACCCTCGATTTGACCCCCAGCTTCCACCCATCTCCCATCTGTGACAGACCCAAAGTCTCTGGTCTGTGTTCCTGGTCCCTGGAGCTGCTCTCTCTATAGTCCCACAAGCGCTACTTACTTTCTGTGACCCCGAGGATGTGGAGCTCTTGAGAGACCCAGGCTTGAAGGATCTACTCATCTTCCTTA
>PVJH01037575.1:0-18121 GCA_004026705.1 Nesogale talazaci | reverse complement strand
GTGGTTTTCTCATTTCAAAAAAGGTCAATTGATGACAAATCTCATTTTGGACATCCATCAACCTCCCCAAAGAACAAAAGGCCAGCACAATTTTTGCACTGGTGCTTGAAAACCAGCAGACCACTGAAGAGATGGGGGATTTATCTGGACTATTTTGGAGCTTGGTTCAGCTGATTTTAATGGAAGATTTGGGAATGAGAAGGGTCACTGTGAAATTTATGCCTCAGGTTCTGACTGACCAGCAGAAAGCGCATCTGCTGGAAACATACCATGCTTTCAAAGAACAGCTCTGAAATGACCCAGACTTTTTTCCTAATGTCATTAATGGTGATGAGACATCATGCTATTCTTATGCCCCCAAAAGCAAACATCAGTCAAGCCAGTGGAAAATGACATTCACCTTGCGCCCCTTCCCCCACCCCCCGACCCCAAAAGCTTGTCAGGTGATATCAAAGATCAAGACAATGCTCATTTGTTTTTGATGTGAAGGGGATAGTTTGGAGTTCATTCCATGGGTGAGACTGCTCATCAAGCTTTCCATTTAGAAGTTCTGAAAGATTATATAACAGTATGCAACCAAAAAGGGCCTGATTTGTGGTAGGCGGGGACAGGTTTTGCCACCGTGATAGTGCACCTGCTCACACAGCCATCTCAGTGTGCCAGTTTTTGGCAAAATGCAACATGCCTCTCTTGCCCCTCACACCACTTGACTTTGCTGCCTGCGACTTCTTTTTGTTTCTGTGGGTGAAGAGAGACATGAAAGGACAGTTATTTGATGACGTAGGAGAGGTGAAGAAAAAACAAGGGCAGTGCTGTCAGCCATCCAAAAGACAGGTTATAAAAACGCTTCCAAAAATGGAGTCACAGCTTTGACACATAAGTCAACTGTAATGGAGAGTAGTTAAAATATTTTAAAGACATAGCTTTGGAAAGTTCTGGAGGGTTTTGAGCACCCCTCGCATAACCTGGTCTTAACCACCAATCTTATGATCAGCAATCCACCGCTTCCCCATCACCACCACAGGGCTCCTTCTTTTGGACAGCTTGTGCTTAATATCTTATTTCTAAAGAAAACAGTGTGATGTTACCCAGCTTGTTTCTGTAGGGTGATTTTCTATTGGTCTTTTAATTTTTTTCCTATGGTGTGAGGGAATGCGTCCTCCCTCTAGAGCAGCGGTTCTCAACCTGTTGGTCACAACCCTTTGGGGGGTCAAACAATTCTTTCACAGGGTTCTCTAGATTCATAACAGTAGCAAAATTACAGTTATGAAGTAACAGTGAAAATAACTTTATGGTTTGGGGTCACCACAACCTGAGGGACTGCCTTAAAGGGTCGCGGCATTGGGAAGGTTGAAAGCCACTGCTCAAGAGAAAGAGTGTGAATTGGGAAATCGGGATCTCTGCCTTCTCTTTGAATGGAGTGTTTGTCTATGCCCATAATTTTAAATATTTCTGTTTTTAATCTTCATTGTTTCAGGGGCTTCTCAGGAGGACAGAAGACTGAGGAAGTGAAGCAAGACAAAGATAATATAATTAATATTTTCTCTGTTGCATCTGGTCATCTGTACGAGAGATTTCTTCGGTTAGTCTCATTGATTATTTCTGTGTATGTGAATGAATTCTCACATATGTGAGAATTGAGACTAGCTATCCATGTAATTTGTTTAACGTGTCAATTCCCAGAAGTTGACCTAGATAGCAAATGTGTCTGTATGGATAATACAAAACTATAAACCTTTAATATACTGTATATATATTAGAAACCAAGTTGTTTGCTTTGCCACAAAACAATGTTTAAAACCAAAATCCTCCCCCCCCCCCAAAAAAAAATCAGGAGATCGGCACACAATATGGAAGTGCCTCCCAGCAATTCGTGAAGTTTTAGAGTCAGCCTTTAATTTATAGATAAGGTAACTGTGACCACAGACCTGCTCTGAGTGATAGAATGATGGCACTTAGGAAAGCCTTTGCTATCAGTGATCAGGATGGATCAGTGAATCACTTTCTTAACAGTCAGAGTTCATTTGACTTGTAATTTTTCACTGCAAATCATAAAGTGTGATTTTCCATTGTTATGGGTCTCTGTCTAATTGAGTCATCAGTTAGTTCTTTTGGAAAGAACATTCCATAGTCTTTTAATTGACTTTGATATTGTTGAAGTTAAGCAGCATCAAAAGATTGTCATTATTTGCCTTTGTTTGATAGTATCATGATGCTGTCGGTACTGAAGAATACCAAGACTCCCGTGAAATTTTGGTTCTTAAAGAATTATTTGTCCCCTACATTTAAGGTATGTTTGTCATGGAAAAAGAAAGCAGTTTTATTCAGGAGACACTTCCAATAATACATTTTTTTATGACTTTTATCTATATCCATTTTTTTATTTTCCTTTTATTGAGATAACCTAAATCATTTGTATAGTTCTATGTTGTTTATTCTTCCCGTCTAATTTTTTTTTTTTAGGGAAACAGTTATTAGAAAACTAAACTCAAATTTATGATTTGTTTCAAGTTTGGATGGCATGGGGGACTATCTGTGTCTTTGCCTGTTAAAGCAATATTTTGTTGAAATACTGCTTCCTCCTTCAAAAACATGCATGTCTTAGTTTAATTTGGATAGTTAATTCTACTGATTAACTTTAATCAGTGCTGATTTCTACTGAGAATGATTGGTTCAATCATGAACAGTTACCAGATGATGTATGTAAGTAATATTTCCTTTGTGCAAAACAAAATGTATTGGAAGGATTCCTCCTGTTTTTGTTTGTTTGTTTGTTTGTTTTTGGCATCACTGCTCTCCGGTGGTGGGAGTAGGAGGCCCAGCCCCACTGCTGGAATTGAACCTCCATCCCAGTGGGCCGCAGTCCCGCGCACAACCACTACGCCACCGGGGCTCAGCCGGATTCCTCCTGTTTTTATGTCACTCACTATATGCCATTTATTTGATTTGTCATCATTGTTTGCATTTTATTGCAACTTGGATGAAAGTTCACAGAGTATATTAGATTTCCATTCAACAATTTATACACGTTTTGTTTCATAACAGTACAATCCTTCTAATGTAACAGCACTCTTCACTTCTGGAGTGCCCTGTTTCTCCTCATCTTTCTTTCCTGCCTTCTCAACTCTGCCTTTTGGTTTCTCTAGTTGATTGTTTTGATGAGTAGTGTGCTGGCAGGTGTTGCGAGTTCACTGTTTGGGCTTATAGGTTGTTTAGCTGAAAGGTGACCCTTGTGTGTGAATCTAGTTTTAGGTTTGAAGGGTAGCTAGAAGGTAGTCCTGGGGCTTCCATCAGTCTCTGTCTGACCAGTAAGTCTGATCTCTCATATGGTTTTGAGTTTTATAAATACATTCATTTCTCGCTCAGCGTGGGCTCTTCTGTGGGTAGCGATCACACTCAGAATAATGGTACTGCTAGCCAGGTGGTAAGCTAGAGAGGTGGTGATTGCCGTGGTCCATCATTCCTTTACACTGTTTCCTTGGTCTTGGTTTTCTTCTTTGCTCTGGACCAAATGCATCTTAGATGGCTGTTTTCACAGGTTTTTTATATCATTTCCTACTCACCAAATTAGAATGTGGGCCCATGTGTTTTGGAGCTATAGTATGTCAGTTGACCTAGATTCTCCAAGACAATTGTTCTAAACTCCCCAGGGTCTCTGTCCCTTAGTTAGTCAAGGTTTCTGGTTATGACTTAGAAGCTTTCATAACTGTGCCCCTCTATGTTCTACTATTACATGGACCTTTTTGCCCTGCATTCACATATGTAAGAAGAAATATCCTCTGCCAAGTCTGTATGTATTATTAGGTATACTTACAGTGCCAGACCAAAGCTGTGTTCAGCTTACATACTTGCTTATGTTTCTCTCATAAATTGTTATTACGACTATTGGTTTATTGGAAAAAACTTTTTAAAAAATTGGTGGAAAAGTGAAATGAAAATGTGTGGATTTTTTTCTACGAGCCTTTTAAAGCTATGATATGGATATCATAGATTTTTCCTTTGTAAAAAGTACCATTCTCTTCCTTTGTTTGGTCATGTGTTGCTGACTGCCTCCTGATTATAAGTTTCCTTTCACCCCAGTTAATCATGTGTACTCCAGTTAGTGAGCACTCCCTCTGCAAGTCACCTTCCTATCTGGTCACTGTGGAAGAATGTTTCTTGGCGTAAACTTTTTCTTGACTATTTATAATAGTACTCTCATATGCTACCCTTTGAGATTGACTTATTTCACTCAGTATAACATCCTTAAGTTCATCCAAGACATTCTTTCATTATTATACTATAATGTTCATTGTAGTGCATTGTGTTTATGTACCATGGTTTGTTACCCATTCTGCCATTAGTGGATACTTAGGTTGCTTCCATTTTTTTTTTTTTAGCTATTGTGAATAATGCTTTGATTAATATGGGTGTTTATTATATCTAGTTGTGTCTCAGATCTTATTTCTCTAGTATATGTCCCGTGTAGGGGGATTGCTGGATCATACAGTATCTCTATTTTTAACTTTCTAAGAAAGCACCATACCGTGGTATGTGAGAGTTCCAGTCTCTCTACACTCTTTTCAACATTTTTTCTCTTGTTTTTATTTTATTGTTGGTCAAGGTGAGATGATATCTCATTACTGTTTTGATTTGCAATTCTCTAGAGCAGCGGTTCTCAATCTGTGGGTCACCACAGCTTTGGGGATCAAACAACCCTTTCACAGGGGTCACCTGATTCATAACAGTAGCAAAATGACAATTATGAAGTAGCAACAAATAATTTTATGGTTGGGGATCACCACCACATGAGGAACTGTATTAAAGGGTCGCAGCATTAGGAAGGTTGAGAACCACTGCTTTAGAGGCTACTGATTACAAGCATTTCTTCCGTGTGTATTGGCCACCTGAATATCCTCTTTGGGGAAGCATCCTATTCATGGCCTTTACCCACTTATTGATGAGATTGCTTATCAGCACCACAATTGCATAGGCACACTTTTATCTTCAACGATTGTGTTTGGAAGATAACCATAATAGAATGCCAACGTAATAGAACAAAGTGTTCTTTCATTGAGGAAGTAGTGAGGAAAACTGATGGTGCCTGGCTATCAAAACATATAGTGTCTGAGGTCTTAAAGGCTTGAAGGTAAACAAGTAGCCATCTAGCTCAGAAGCAACAAAGCCCACATGGAAAAAAGCACACCAGCCTGTGTGACCATGAGGTGTCAAAGGGATCAGGAATTAGATATCAAAGAACATAAAAGCATATCATTATGTGCCCACATTTCCACTGGGATCACTGAAGACAAATGAATGCATAAGCAAGTGGTGACAAAAGCTGATGGTTCCCGGCTATCAAAAGATAGAGCATCCAAGCTGAGCCCTGGTGGTGCAGTGGTTGTGTTGCAGGACTGCGGCCCACAGGGTTGACGCTTCAAATCCAGCAACGGCTCTCCAGGATCAAGGCTGTGCTGGGCTTCCTACTCCCACCAGGGCAGTGATGTAGTGGGGTGGGGGGGGGGGGGGGCGCGGGAAGAAGATATAGCATCTGGGATCTTAGAGGCTTGAAAATATATAAGTGGCCAGTTAACTCAGAAACAACAAAGCTCACATGGAAGAAGCACACCAGCCTGTGTGACCACACGGTGAGGAAAGAATCAGGCATCAAAGAACTAAAAATAGTTTGGGAATCTGACCTTTGGCCACCAGAAGAATGAAGGACAAGCAGGGAGGTCTGCCCTTGTGGTTGCGTGGGCCCCATGTGTCCCCAACTTTCTAATTTACGCTCCAGGAGTGTCTGGAGTCCAGCGTCTTCAATCACCACAGACCTTCCAAATGTGCCCTTAACCTAAATGGGGGTGAGTGGTTCTATTCTTACTGACTGGCGTGTTTCCTGTTGTGTTGGTTGTCTGAGTATCTGGAGTTCTCTTCTGCTTTCCTGCTTCTAATCTTGTTCATGAACTATTCACCTTGGCCCTCCCCTGATTTCTTTGCTTCGTGTGTCTGTCTTACTGAAGATTGTGGCGCTGTTGTGCTGCTTGAATGGTGTTAAAATGGGAAGGCTCCGTGGGTCCAGTTGGCAGGGTACTTCAGCTCTGTGTCTGACTGGTGCATTCATTCAGTTTCTTCTTTTAATAGGCATTAGGATCCCAGGATTATAAAGCTGTGCCTGTTTTAGCTGGTGTCTCAGGTTTTTGTTTCAGAGGGATGGCACGGTGTGTCTGACTAAAACACCTTTTTAGCCTGCTCTCTGTTTTAATTTGTACTGTAGAAGTTAAGCCCAAACAGGTACATTTTGTACCAAATGTCAGGTATTTGTCTCTTTTAAAAATCCATGGTAACAGTGTGTGTTTCTTTGTTTTCACCCTGCCTCCATTTTCTTTCCCTCCTCCCCTCAAACTCCCACACCCTTAGAAGTTTTGCTTCTTCTGGTGTGAAAATCATTTTCCATAATTTATTTTTAATAGCAGTCTCAAGTATTTGTCTTTATGAAACTGACTAGTTTTCTGAGTATAGTGTCTTTCAAATGTTTATAGGTATTCTTTTCTGTTTTTACAAGTAAGTTATGAACAAGCTACTTATTTTGATGAATGTATTTTACTTGTGCTCTAATGTTTTTTAAAGAGATTTATTTTTCCCTGTGTCTCCAATTAGGAGTTTATACCTTACATGGCAAATGAATACAATTTCCATTATGAGCTTGTTCAGTATAAGTGGCCCCGGTGGCTTCATCAGCAGACTGAGAAGCAGCGAATCATCTGGGGGTACAAGATCCTCTTTTTAGATGTCCTCTTCCCTCTTGTTGTTGACAAATTCTTATTTGTGGATGCGGATCAGGTAAGCTCTCAAAAGCCAGATTTTAATTTTATGGCTTGTATTAAAAGAAATTGAAGGTGTTTGTTTTTCTCTCACCATTAAAATGAACTTCATTTTATTTTTCAACTTGTGAAAGTAAGACATGCTTATTTTATACAGTTTAGGAAATATGAGCAGATGTTGCCCAAATGTGGTCACTTTTAAAAATTGCATTTAACATATTTCTCCCTGTTTTTTCCCTATACTTCTGTAAACTTATGATCAGATCACATATAGTGTATTGTATCTTAATTTGTTTAACTTCCAGAAGGAAGGAAATAAAAAGAGAGAAGGAAGGAAACCAAATTTAGAAAGAAGGAAAGCAGTCCGTAAGACAATAATACACACCAACTGACTCTTATATTGTGACCAGAAGAATAAGATGGTGCCTAGCTCCCAATACTGACCTTTCTTATCAGGACCACAATACCTGAATGCTGGTAGATGGAGAAAAATGGAATAGGGCCACAAATTCTTTCAAAATAAACAAAACGATACCTACTGAACTGGTTAGGATCAGAGGAGCCTCAAGTCTATGGCTCTGAAATACCCTTCAACCTTTGAACCAAAAGTGACCCCTGAAGTCATCTTATAGTGAAATAACACATTGGCTCAGAGAAACAAGGAACACTCATTACCCACAGATACTGCTCCTTTACTAACACACCTAACACTAAACAGTCAACAATTACTTTAACATTATAACTTAACATTAAAGAAAACGAAATCTTCACAACTGATCCAATAGGTAACATGATAAATAGAGAAAAGATTGAAGTTGTCAAAAATTTCATCTTGCTTGCTTGCATTATCAGTGCTATGGAAGCAGCATTCAAACGCTTTGGCTAAATAAATGTGCTGCATAAGACCTCTTTAAAGTGTTGAAAAGCCAGGGTGTGATTTTGAGAACTAAGATGTATCTAACCCAAACTCTTGTATTTTTGATTGCCTCATATGCTTGTGAAAGTTGGACACTGAGTAAGGAAGACTGAGGAAGAACTGATACATTTGAACTGTGAGTTCAGTGTAGAGTATTGAAGATACCACGGAATGCTAAAAACAAACAGATTTTGTCTTGGAACAAGTACATCCAGAATGATCCTTAGAGAAAAGGTGGCAACACTTCATCTCATGTACTCTGAGCATGTTATCAGAAGAGAGCAGTCCCTGGAGAAGGACAGCATGCTTGGTAAATTATAGAGACAGGGGAAAAAGGAAGTCCCTCAATAAGATGGATTGACACAGTGGCCACAACAATGGGGTCAAACGTAAGAACCGGCTTGATGGTCCATACCAACAACAGCCTTGTGAGCCATGTCCTTGAGAAATCTCTTACCTGGTCCTACAAATAAGGTCTATTTCCCTGGTGGTACTGTTGAAGTGTGTGTCAGGCAGGGTTCTCTTAGAGAAATAAAATTCAGGACACTAGTAATGCCTTTTTTATATATTTATATTTTGAGAAAGATATATAAGGTAAAAAGAGAAAAAGTTAACTATAAAGCAATACAAATTGCTCGGTGCAACTCACTTGCGTGAGGCAACTAGAAGACTGGCAGTCCTTCAATTCTTGAGGGCCGCTGAATAGTCCTCTGTAGAGCAATCCAGGCTATCTGGTCACAGGCAGCAAACGGCAGAGCAACAGTCACCAATAGTCAGCCAGATAACAGAGTCCAACAGTCCCCAGCTCAAGAGATGTATATCCCAGGACTGTGGAGAAGTAGGGCTTGAAGGATCCTCGACTCACAGTAACACAGTCCACGATTAGGTGTCCCACGGGTGTGTTGCTTGGAGGTCGAGGCACAGGACGAACAAGGCAGCTCTCTGGTCCGAAGATCCGGAAACAAGAGAGAGAGAGGGCGGGGATTGCGAAGCCCTTCCTATCTCTGCCCTTCAATTCATCCCGTGTGTTCATTGGCTGTGCCGTCACAACAGATCCACCAATCTTCTGTGGCCATGTTGGCATAACAAACCTACCCATCACAAAGTGCTAATCACAAGGTCAGCAGTTCAAACTCACCAGCTGCTCCGTGAAAGAGGAAGTGGTCTGTGCCTCAGAAACCCTATATAGGGTCCCTATGAGTCAGAATTGAGTCAGTGACAATTGGTTTTGATTGCTTTATAGTATAATTTGTTTGACTTCTTCAGAGAACCAGTTAACACCAATGAGCATTGGTCTCTCTCTGTGTATCTAATTATAAAAGTAGGATCATACATACTATTCCCCATTTGAATGGCTTATTTCACTGTATGTCCTCCCATTTCATCCACTTGTATTTTATAGGCTCATAGTGATGGTCATTTATGATTGTGAGCCCTGGTGGCTCAGTAGGTTACACTTTGGGCTGCTAACTGCAAGGTTAGCACTTCGAAACCACGAGCTACTCTGTGGGATAAAACAGGGTCTTCTGCTCTCCTAAAGAGTTACAGTCTTGGAAACTCCCAGAGACAGTTCCACCCTGTCCTGTAGGGTCGCTCAGCAATACAGTGAACTGATAGCAGTGAGTTTCTTTCTTTTTTTTTCTGTATGTAGCACATTTGGTGGGCATTTATTTCACCCATTGTTGAGCACTTGGTGGCTCACTTGTGTTTTCTTGCTATTATGAGTAATGCTACAAAAAGCATAGGTATGCATCTGCCTTTCCATGTCTCTTTTATTAGGTATCTGGGGTGTATTTCTAGGTCAAGATTGCTGTATAATAAGGTATTTTGTTGTTGTTCATAAGGTATTTTTATTGTTAGTTCTTTGAGGAAGGAGGATTACTGTTTTCTGTAGTGACTGTACCTTTTTATAGTCCCACTAGCGATAGATACACGCTCTAGTCATCCCTTATCCGCCCCAATATCTGTTGTTATCTGGGTACCGTTTGTTTCATCAGTACCATTTTAACTAGGTAAGATATTATCATTACAGTTCCTGTTTGCAGCACTATAATGCCTAATGATCATGAGAATCCATTTATGTGATTGAAGGTGGGTTTCCCCCCACTTTTTATTAGCTTATTTTTTTCTTAAGTTGTAGATGTTTTCTATATACGTTCAATATTAGACCTGTATCACTTATGTAATTCCCAAACCTATAGATTTTCCTAGCCTATAGGCTGTTTATTCTTTTGATAGACATTTAAGTATTTGGCTTTTATGAGAGACATTTATTTATTTTGTTTTTGTTGTTGTTGTTTTTACATTCCTTGTTGTGTTAGGTAATGTGTCATTGAAAGCAGTAAGGTTTTAAAGCTTTGCTACTGTGTTTTCTTATAAGAACTTCAGTGTTTTGCATTTACCATGTAGACCCTTGGTCCACTTTGAATCTAGTTTTGTGTGTAGTGAGTCTCATATCATTTTTAATCCTTGCTCAACTCTTACTATATGCCAGGCATTGTTCCAAGTATCCACCCACCCAAGGAGCTCTCATTCCATTTTTTGTTTGTTTGTTTGTTTTTGGGGCATCACTGCTCTCCGGTGGTGGGAGTAGGAGGCCCAGCCCCACTGCTGGAATTGAACCTCCGTCCCAGTGGGCCGCAGTCCCGCGCACAACCACTACGCCACTGGGGCTCAGCCCTAATTCCATTTTTATATATGAAGAAATTGAAACCAAGGAATTTAAACTTGGCTTATTTCTATTATGTTTAAAACAGTGTAGTACTTGACATACTGTATACGTGTTACATGTTAGTTAGGGCAACCAGCTGAAACGTGAAGGAGCCCAGGCTGCCTTCGGGTCTGTGTTAAGCCTTTGTTTGTCTCCACGTATTATCTCACAGCACTTGATCTTTGAGGTATCTACATGTTTGTTTGAGAATGACTTTTGGCCTTCTTTTCTCTAGATTGTACGGACGGATCTGAAAGAGTTAAGAGATTTCAATTTGGACGGTGCTCCTTATGGCTATACTCCTTTCTGTGACAGCCGGAGAGAAATGGACGGCTACAGATTCTGGAAGTCGGGGTACTGGGCCAGCCATTTAGCTGGGCGAAAGTATCACATCAGGTACTGAATGAGTACTGGAAGCCACCCTCAGGGTTTTCCAGATTTCTGAATAGGCAAGAACCCGTTGACATACGAAACCAGTTGCTAATTATGATTCTCCTATGTGTGCCATGTCTTTCTGATGGCAGTCTACCAGACAGTAGCAGAGCATTGACACATGGCAAGTAGCTATAGTACTCACAACAAGAAACCGATGGCTTTGAACAGACTAGTGGTCCAGCGCAAAAGCTGTCGACGCACTTCTTTATGTATCCCACCGTATGCTGTAGATCAGGGGTCCTCAAACTTTTTAAACAGTGGGCCAGGTCACTCTCCCAGATTATAGTTAATGAAAACAAACTGAACAAACTCGCTGCAGACCTGGGATGAATCAACTGCTAAGCAGGACAGGCAGCGACTGGATAAATGTCCTCGGCGGGCCACCTGGGGCCTGCAGGCCGTAGTTTGAGGACGCCTGCTATAGATGAAGGACTCAAAGGTCTTCCCAGACTAGGTTGGCTTGAGAACATCTGACTTGGTTTCATCTCATAGCATAACTGAAGGATGGAGAAAATTCCTTGGCCACTTTTCTACCCCAAAGGCTCTGTGATCCATGACATGCCCTACTGACCATCAGATTAAGGAGGTGGTCAGACATCTTGGCCTCTAGACCAGAATTGGATCTCTTTCTTGGAGCTGCAAGTTGTAGCGCACCGTTTCCCATAGTAACCAGTACCACTGGAGGGCCCTGCGAAAACAGCCCTGGTTGTCTAGTGGGTTACTAGCATTGGGCTGCTGACTGCACAGTCAACAATTTGAAACCCTCAGCTCTTCTTGGAGGGAAGACGAGAGTTTCCACTTCTGAAGAGATTGACAGGCTTGGAAGCCCACGGGGACAGTTCTACCCTGTCTATGAATCCATCTCTATGAGTTGCATTCAAACTGATGGCAGGGAATTTTGAGACCATTTGTCCTGGATTTGGAGCTATAGTACAAAAGGTTTTAATTGTCAGGGGACGCTAAGAGTAACTTTTGTTTCAGTGGGGGGGTGAGGGGCTTCACTGCCTCTGGTGGTCATGGGAGCTACCCAGTGCCGCTCCTGAAAGCCCCCGCTGGATTTGAACTGCCAAGCCTGCAGGCTGCAGTCCGGCACTCAACCACTTAACGCCACTGGGGCTCAGCCCTGCTGACAGTAACTTTTTTACTGAAAGGGGGAAGGATAGACCAAATAAGTTTGGGAACCTGTGCTTTTGATGGTTGATTGCAGGAGTTTGTTCCTGACGCCCAGAGATATTACTATCAGGGGGAGGAACGAGCCCCTAAGCTTGCCCAGGGCTGCCTGCTTACATAAAAAGTATGCCCAGTGGTCTGCCTGGTTTTAGTCTTATTTCTTTTTATAGAGTCATGACTGGCTGTTGTAGTTACTTATACTTCTCTTTGTCAGAGCACTTGCCATATTGTATTGAAATCATCAGTTTCTGATTGGTGATTTCTGCCCCTCGAAACACACAAACACTTCACTGAAAGATTCTCTGTACCATAGCACACACACTAAACAGGGGACACTTGAATATTATTCCTTAATGCTCTTTAGTGAGTGACTACTATGTTCCATACTCTGCTCGGCCGCTCAGGACATGGTGATGGGAGCCTTACCCTCTCAGCCATTGCCCTCTAACTACCTTGCTAGAGAAGGATACAAAATGAATAAAATGACATAAATAGGCAATTATAAATATGCAACCTACTAAATTATATTAAAGAAAAGTGAGAGAACCTATGGACTGTATTCCTTAGTAAGTATTTGTAAGTGAATTACAAGTTACTTAGTAAGTAAGTAAAATCAACCTGACTATATCTGTATAGGTGAATTGAAAGATCTCATGAGATTATCTGAACCACATAATTACAGGAAAACTATTAGCCAATAAACAAAAGCTATGGGGCTATAACACAGAGACTGAGCAGGTTTTCTGTTTCTTTTTTCTTTTTTTTAAATCATTTTATTGGGGGATAGTACAGCTCTTATCACAAGCCATACTTCCATCCATTGTGTCCAACACATTTGTTTACTTGTTGCCCTCATCCTTCTCAAAACATTTGCTTTGAGCCCTTGGTATCTGTTTCTTCTTCTTTTTTTAAATCATTTTATTGGGGGCTCATACATCATTTTTCACAATATATAAATAAGCATACTCGTCAAGCACCCTCACATGTCCACTTCTATTCTTGTTCTCCAATCATCCGCCTTTTCCCTTTAGCCCCTAGTATCAGCTTATCCATTCCTTCCCCTCTTCCCCTGATCTCTCCTCCCCTCCAACCCTCAATAGTTTATACATTGTTATTGTTTTGTCATATCGTACACTGCCCGACCTCTCCCCCAACCCACTCCTTTGATGCCCGTCCTTCAAATAGGAGTTTATGTGTATATCCTTGCTGTTGGTTCCGTCTCTCTACCCCACCTTCTGTCCACCCTTCCAGTATCTCCACTCTAATAACCATTGGCCTGAAGGAGCCCATCTATCTTGGTTTCCCCATTATCTGCAGCTCCCCTCTATACTAGTGTACCTTTTTCAGTCCATCTGAATTTGTAAGGTAGAGTTGGGACCATGATGGTTGGGGGGCGGGGAGGAAGGCTTCAGGAACTAGAGGGAACTTGTGTGCATCATCACTGCCCGGCTGGACCTTGACTGGTCTGTCTCCTCCCCGTGACTCCCCTGTAAAGGGGTGACCAATTACCCACCAGTGGGCCTTAGATCCCCACCCTGCTCTCCCCCTCCTTTGTAATGATGTCATTCTTGTTCTTTGGTGCTCAATATCTGCTCTCTTTGGCCCCTCTTGATCACGCATGCTGGTGTGCTTCCTGCATGTGGACTTTGCTGTTTCTGGGTATCTGTTTCTTAAAGTTAATTTTTGTAACTTAAAATTGTGAGTACATAATGTTAGTACAAAAATGTGAATATGTAATGCTAATTGAAAAATAAAATTAAGTGTTTATATAGGTAGATATGAAGGGACTTCAAAAAGGTTTTGAGAAATTCCATTATCTTTTCATTCTACTTTACCACAAAATTTTTAAGCTTTCTTGAATATGAGGGTAAGTTAAAAACCATTGTTAGAAAATCATAGAAAACTTCACTAAGCAAAAATATCAAAACATGAAGCTATTTTTTCTTGACATATCCTACACCTAGGTCTGTATGCTTTTGAAGGAAATGTTTCCATTTCTAATCATTCCTTGGGTAATTCTGCCCTCTTTGTTTCCACAATGTCAGAACAGCAATGTTAGTACCCTCAAAGGACATGAATCATGTTCCTTTTCAGTGTTTTTCTTCGGGAACAAAAATAATTATATGGGGGAAAGAGCAGGGCTGTAGAGTGGAGGAAGTAACATTTTCCATTGGAAAAAAAATTTTGAATCATTTTATTGGGGACTCGTACAACTCTTATCACAATCCATACAAACATCCACTGTGTCACGCACATTTGTACATTTGTTGCCATCATCATTCTCAAAACATTTTCTTTCTACTTGAGCCCTTGGTATTAGTTCCTCATTTCCCTACCCCCCCCCACCTTCATGAACCCTGGATAACTTATAAATTATTATTATTTGGTCATGTCTTACACTGCCCAATGTCTCCCTTCACCCTCTTTTCTGTTGTCCATCCCCCAAGGAGGGGGTTTTATGCAGACCCTTCTGATCGGTTCCCCCTTTCTACCACACCTTCCCTTTCCCCTCCTGGTATTGCTACTTTCTTTTTTTTTCTTTTTAATCATTTTATTGGGGGTTCATACATTGTTTTTCACAATACATAAGTATATATATTGTGGGGCTGAGCCCCGGTGGCCTAGTGGTTGTGCATGGGACTGCGGCCCACTGGGTTGGAGGTTCAAATCCAGTAGCAAGGCTGGGCCTCCTACTGCCATCACCAGAGGGCAGTGATGCCCCAAAAACCAAAAAAAAAAAAAAACCCCAAAAATGAAAAATGAAATAAATACATATATTGTGCCAAGCATCTTCGCATGCCTTCTCCAAACATCCATTTTCCACTTGAGCCTTTGACATCAGCCTCTCATCTTTTCCCCTTCATCCTTGCTCCCCTCTCCTACACCGACCCTCAATACTTCATAAATTATTATAGTTTTGTCACATCGCTACTTTCAATGTTGTCCTCAAGGGGTTTATCTCTCCTGGATTCTGATGTTTCCAGTTCTTATCTGTACTAGTATACATGCTCTGGTCTACCTGGATTTGTAAGACAGAATTAGGATCATGATAGTCTGGCATAGGAAGCATTAAAGAACTAGAGGAGTGTTGTATGTTTCATTGGTGCTGCACTGCACCCTGACTGGCTCATCTCCTCCCCATAACCCCTTTGTTTTTTGTTTTTTTGTTTTTTTGGTTTTTGGGGCATCACTGCTCTCCGGTGGTGGGAGTAGGAAGCCCAGCCCCACTGCTGGAATTGAACCTCCGTCCCAGTGGGCTGCAGTCCCACGCACAACCACTACGCCACCGGGGCTCAGCACCCCCATAACCCCTTTGTAAGCGGATGTCCAGTTGCCTAAAGGGCTTTGGGTCTCCACTAAACCCCTCCTTCACAATGATATGATTTTTCCTTCTTTGATGCTTGATACCTGATCCCATTGACACCTCATGATCACACAGGTGTGCTTATTTCATGTGGGATTTGTTGCCTCTCAACTAGATGGCCGCTTATTTAATCCTAAAGCTTTTAAGACCCAGATGCTATATCTTTTGATACCTGGGAACCATCAGCTTTCTTCACCACATTTGCTTGTGCACCCACTTTGTCTTCAGCAATTCTGTTGGGATGGTGGGCATCATGAAATGCCATTTTATTTATTTATTTTTGTTTGTTTGTTTTCTGTTGGGCATCAGTGTCTCTTGTGGACGTGGGAGCTACCCAGTGCTGCTCCTGAGTGCCACCGCTGGATTTGAACTGCCAAGCTCTCAGGCCACAGCCCCGCACTCAACCACTTATGCCACCGGGACTCAGCCCATAAATGATGACATATATTTCTTTTTTTTTCTTTTTTTTTGGGGGGGGTGGGGGGGCATCACTGGCCTCTGGTGGTCGTGGGAGCTACCCAGCGCTGCTCCTGAGAACCACTGCTGTATTTGAACCACCATGCCTGAAGGCTGCAGTCCCGCACGCAACCACTTATGCCACCGGGGCTCGAAATGCCATTTTAATACAACAAAGTGTACTTGCATTGAGGGAGTATTTGAGTAGAGGCCCAATGTCCGTTTGCTACCTTGATACTAAACCTACAAATATATGCACATAGATCTATTTCCTCCTCATCATACATATGTATATCTTTATATATGTACATGTCTGTATTTAGACCTCTAAATGCCCTTTGCCTCCTAATTAGTTCTTTCCTCTATTTCTTTTTACTTTCCTCTTGTCCTGCTTTCATGCTCAACCTTCATTTGGGTTTCAGTAATTCCTCAGTTACATTACCCTTGACCAAGTCCTACCAGGCTTCTTTTATACCTTCCTCCCCATCGATTTTAGATCACTTGTTGTTCCCTTGTCCTTGGGTTTGTTAGCACTCACTTCCTTTCCCCCACCTCCTCCTCTCCCTTGTGCCCCCCGAACTGTTGTTCCCTTTGTTTACTCCTCCAGATTGTTTATCCCCCCGATCTTATCTAGCTAGACCTGCAGAGATAATAATATGCACAAAAAGCAAGACAGAGCAAAACAAATTAACAAAAGAAAACAGCAATAACAAAAAACCAATGACAAAAAATGTCTTTACATAGTTCAAGGTCTAATGACCTTCAGGAATTTTTTTCTTGTCGCATCTGATGGGGTGCCATGCCTTGGTCCCCCAAATCTGTTTTTGGTATTCCCTCAGGACTTTCTTGCTGTGCTCCTTTTGCTGTTCTGTTGAATGCCCCTAAGTCTTTTACTTTGGTGTGTTTGGGATCAGACTGAGTGCAATTCCCGCACTGCCCAACGAAATTTTTATAGGACAACCCTTGCCACACTCAAAGAATGAGCAAGTATATTATCGTAATGGGGAGGAATAATCATTGTTTCAAGTTTCCTTCCCTTATTTTCATCAGTGCAATTTTCAATTTTCTTGAGACTTTTAAATAAACCCCTGTCACTGCCAGTATCCTTTGAGAAACTTTACCAGTTCCTTTGGGATTTAAAAAAAAAAAAAATCAATAACCTACCTGACCTCTTTACCTTGAATGTTGAAAGCATTTAAGTAAACTGACAAAAAAAATGAATGGTGGTGAGTACAAGTTTTGGTATACCTTCCATGGATGCCTTTAATGTAACACATGGCAACCTCTCTATACTGCACGGCTTCAGTCTACCCTTTCAAAAAGAAGTCAGAATTCGTGACTGTTCTTTTATTCATTGGAGTATTTCTGCCACAATTCATCGTTTTTTTTTTTTTTTGTTTTGTTTTTGTTTTTTGGGCATCACTGCCCTCTGGTAGTGGGAGTAGGAGTCCCAGCCTTTGCTCCGTGGAGCTGGAATTGAACCTCCATCCCAGTGGGCCACAGTCCCGCACGCAACCACTACGCCACCGGGGCTCAGCCCAATTCATCGTTTTAACAACTGATTCTTCTCTATTCAGTGCTCTGTACGTTGTGGATCTGAAGAAGTTTAGGAAAATAGCTGCTGGCGACAGACTCCGGGGACAGTACCAAGGTCTGAGTCAGGACCCCAACAGCCTTTCAAATCTTGATCAGGTAAATGACTGTTTTTATGGTTAACATTTCAGTGATAAATTGTCAGTGTTGTTTCAGAAATGCGAGGAACCCTGGTGTATAGTGGTTACTCACTGAGCTGCTAGCCAAAAGCTCCGCAGTTTGAAAGTGCAGGTTTGTTATTCCTGTAAAGAGTCCGTCTTGGGAACCCACAGGGCAGTTCTATCCTATAAAGGCCACTATGAGTCTCAATCGACTTGGTGGCAGTGAGTCTCATAAATGTAGTATTGGTTTTGTTTTATTTTTATTTTTCTGAAAAGTGTTTTAGATCTTCATGAGAAAGGATTTTGAATGTATGTGTAACATTTATCTGTTCTCAAGAGATAGTAATAGAAAATGTCGTGTGATGTTGGCTGAGCAGAAAGGTGTACGGAAGGAGAGAATATTACTTCATTACTATGTAATTTTATTTTGTTCCCAAGCTACTAAATAATCTGATAAATTCTATCTGCTACGTTCCATTTGTTTTGTTTTGGGGGCATCACTGCCCTCTGGTGGTGGGAGTAGGAAGCTCAGCCTTGCTGCTGGATTTGAACCTCCATCCCAGTGGGCCGCAGTCC